>CM024753.1:76232865-76432865 GCA_014218235.1 Colocasia esculenta | reverse complement strand
CTTCATATGTGATCTTTAACTTTTCCCACATTTCCATGGAGGATTTGCATGCTGAAACTCTGTTGAACTCTTTCTTGCTTAGAGCACAACATAGAATGCTCTTAGCTTTACAGTTCAAGGAGATTTTCTTTCTATCTTCATCTGTCCATTGTGCTTTCTCATTTGTGACGACCAGATCACCTTCTTCCACTATTGACCAGATTTGATAATCGTGGCCTTGTAGAAAGTATTCCATCCTGGTCTTCCAATACGTATAATCTTCACCATCGAACAAAGGAGGTCTGTTGACAGACTGACCTTCGAAGTGACTTTGGGCTGCCATTGATCTTTGCTCTTCAGATCGTTGGATCTTCTTCTTTGTCGAAGAGACGGGCTCTGATACCACTTGTTGCCCAGCTAGCTAGCCCAGAGGGGGGGTGAATGGGTTAATAAAACTTCGATCTTTGATTAAAACCTGTTTACTGAAAAGATTGCACAACTTAATAACAAGGTTAGAGTTAGAGCAAACAAGATAACAATCACCAAAACACCATCCACAAGACACAAGGATTTTATCCTGGTTCGGAACTCCTCTCCACAGGAGACCTACGTCCAGTCCCTGAGCAATACCTCAGGATTTTACTATCCAGGGTACAATCCCCCTTAAGGATCCTTACACCCAGCCTCAACTGGTCTTCCTTCAGCCTGAAGGGAACAACAACCACCCTGGATACCACCAGGTCTTCCTTCGTCCAGAAGGGAACAACAACCACCCTGGATACCACCAGGTCTTCCTTCGTCCAGAGGGAACACAAACATCAGAAAAAGGTTGTGAAAACAGGCTTCAGATTCTAGCTTGACCAGCTACAACCTGAAGCTCCTAAGCCCCCGAGAGAGAAAGAGATTTAACAGGTTTTTCTCTCCAAGGACCACACAGGCTCTTACAATGAGAGATTCCTTTTGAGCACAGAGAGCTAAGAGCTTAGACCAGGTTTGGAGTGGAGGCTTCGCTCTTCTTCAAGTTCTAAAGATTGTGAGAGATGGATTTCTTTCTTCTTCTGATCAAGCGATGTTACGCCCTCTCTTTGTCTCTTTTCGTCTTGAGTCTTCTATTTAAACTGCTGATTCAAATTCGAACGTTGAAGTGTCCGTTGTCTCTTATCCTTGTGTACGTTAGACTGGTTACTGAGGAAGCTTCTGATCGTCAGTCTTTTATCCTGTGTACACGCCAAAGAGATGTCATAGAACTTTGTATCTTGTGTCCAACGTTGTCCAGATGAGTCTTGTCAGATATCTGTAAGCATATCATCAATAAATAGAAGACAGCTAGGACTGCTGTCTATTGTTAGTTGAGATGGAACAGATATTGCAGTATATAGCAAAGCTCCTTTCTGTCCAAGAAAAAGTACGTAGACAGAGTAGCATAGAAATGGAAGATATTGTCTGCATGCATGGGAGATACGATCGGAGAGCATTTAATGCATAGCAGTCAACGGACAAGATATGACTTTGACTTTTCAACGCTATTAAAAAGCATTATACTGATGCATCAAGAAATTCGATAAAAAGAATCTTGCTGACTTCATAACTTATGAAATCGTTATGAATTATAGCAAGTCGTTATGAACTGTAAAGAAATCGTTGTGATAACTTATGAAGCCGTTACAACAGGCAAGTCGTTGCGAGTTCTAAAGAAATCGTTGCAAGAAATCGTTATGACTAATAAAGAAGTCGTTACGCGAAATCGTTATGACTAATAAGAAGTCGTTACGCGAAATCGTTATGACTAATAAAGAAGTCGTTACACGAATCGTTATGACTAATAAAGAAGTCGTTGCGCGAAATCGTTATGACTAATAAGAAGTCGTTACGCGAAATCGTGACTAATAAAGAAGTCGTTACGCGAAATCGTTGACTATCAGTTGTAAGAAATCGTTACCGAAATCGTTATGATTGAGTTGTAAAGAAATCGTTATGACTATCAATGTAAAGAAATCGTTACACGAAATCGTTATAATTGTAAAGAAATCGTTACGGCTAGAGAGTCGTTGCGAGTTCTAAAGAAATCGTTACGAGGTCTAAAGAAGTCGTTACGGCTAGAGAGTCGTTGCGAGTTCTAAAGAAATCGTTACGAGGTCTAAAGAAGTCGTTACGGCTAGAGAGTCGTTGCGAGTTCTAAAGAAATCGTTACGAGGTCTAAAGAAGTCGTTACGGCTAGAGAGTCGTTGCGAGTTCTAAAGAAATCGTTACGAGGTCTAAAGAAGTCGTTACGCTAGAGAGTCGTTGCGAGTTCTAAAGAAATCGTTACGAGGTCTAAAGATCGTTACGGCTAGAGAGTCGTTGCGAGTTCTAAAGAAATCGTTACGGTAACGATTTTAGCTTTCCGGTCAAGGAGGAAGTCGATCTGCTTTATTAAAGAAGTCGTTACAGGGACTTGGATAGAAATGATGGGACTTACCAGATTGTCTTGATCTTTCATTTTTCTTTTGCTTCCTGTTCTCAAGGCTCAAGAATCCATTAGTGTTATTTTGTAATCATCAAAATTAATATATAAATAAATGGAAATATTTATTATGGGGACAGTTTGGTCATCAGGGCATTCAAAAGATGGATCTAACAACACCCAAGTATAATAAAGGTTAAACACACAACCCGGGGTCCAAAATCCAAATATTGAGATCGGAGCGACGTTCCGTTTTTCTCCGAATGACGGGGGGGTTAAGTGACGTGTAGAAACGACGGAATCCAACTTGTCCCCGGATTGGTTGGGCATTCAAAGGACGGATCTCACAACAACGGCCAAACATATATAAATGGTCAAAACACGCACCCGGGTCCAAAATCCCCAATAGGAATCGATCGAGTGCCGTTTTCCTCTCCGACACGACCAGTGGGTTAAGTGACTTTTGGAACTGACGGAATCCAATTTGGAATTCCGAATTGGTTTTGGCATTCAAAAGAGGGATCTAAAAACCCCAGTATATATAAAGGTTAAAACACACAACCCGGGGGTCCAAATCCCAAATAGGATCGGTCGACGTGCCGTTTTCTCCGACACAACCAGTGGTTAAAGTGACGTTAGAAACTGACGGAATCCATTTGAATCCCCGATTGGGTTGGGCATTCAAAGGATGGATCTAAAAAACACGCCAAGCATTATAATTGGTCAAAACACGCAAGCCGTGGGTCCAAAATCCAAATAGGAATCGGATCGGCGTGCCGTTTTCTCTCGACACGACTGGGTGGGTTAATGTGACGTGTGCGAACTGACGGAATCCAATTTGATCCCCGGATTGGATTGGGCATTGAAAGGACGGATCTAAAAACACGGCCAAGCATATATAAATGTTCAAAACACCAACCCGGTCCAAATCCCCAATAGGGATCGGATCGGCGTGCCGTTTTCTCCGACACGACCGGGTGGGTTAAAGTGACGTGTGGAACTGACGGAATCCAATTTGGATCCCGGGATTGGTTGGGCATTCAATGGACGAATCCAAAAACACCCAAGTATATATAAAGCGTCAAAACACACAACCCGGGGTCCAAAATACAAAATAGGGATCGGATCGACGTGCCGTTTTCTCCGACACGACCGGGTGGGTTAAAGTGATGTGTAGAAACTAACGGAATCCAATTTGGATCCCCAGATTGGGTTCGGCATTCAAAGGACGGATCTAAAAACACGGCCAAACATATATAAATGGTCAAAACACGCAATCCGGGGGTCCAAAATCCCAAATAGGGATCGGATGGACGTGCCGTTTTCTCCGACACGACCAGGTGGGTTAAAGTGACATGTAGAAACTGATGGAATCCAATTTGGATCCCCGGATTGGGTTGGGCATTCAAAGGACGGATCTAAAAACACGGCCAAGCATATATAAAGGGTCAAAACACGCAACCCGGGGGTCCAAAATCCCAAATAGGAATCGGATCGGAGTACCGTTTTCTCCGACACGACCGAGTGGGTTAAAGTGACGTGTGGGAACTGACGGAATCCAATTTGGATCTCCGGATTGTGTTGGGCATTCAAAAGACGGATCTAAAAACACCCAAGTATATATAAAAGGTTAAAACACACAACCCGGGGGTCCAAAATCCCAAATAGTTATCGGACCGACGTGCCGTTTTCTTCGACACGACCAGGTGGGTTAAAGTGACGTGTAGAAACTGACGGAATCCAATTTGGATACCCGGATTGGGTTGGGCATTCAGAGGACGGATCTAAAAACACGGCCAAGCATATATAAATGGTCAAAACACGCAACCCAGGGGTCCAAAATCCCAAATAGGAATCGGATCGGTGTGCCGTTTTCTCCGACACGTCCGGGAGGGTTAAACTGACGTGTGGGAACTGACGGAATCCAATTTGGATCCCCGGATTGGGTCGGACGTTCAATTGACGGATCTAAAAAACACCCAAGTATATTTAAAGCGTCAAAACACAACCCGGGGGTCCAAAATCCCAAATAGGGATCGGATCGAGTGCCGTTTTCTCCGACACGACCGGGTGGGTTAAAGTGACGTGGGAACTGACGGAATCCAATTTGGATCTCCGGATTGGGTTGGGCATTCAAGGACGGATCTAAAAACAACCAAGTATATATAAAAAGTTAAAACACACAACCCGGGGGTCCAAAATCCCAAATAGGGATCGGATGGACGTGCCGTTTTCTCCGACACGACCAGGTGGGTTAAAGTGACGTGTAGATACTGATGGAATCCAATTTGGATCCCCGGATTGGGTTGGGCATTCAAAGGACGGATCTAAAAACACGGCCAAACATATATAAAGGGTCAAAACACGCAACCCGGGGGTCCAAAATCCCAAATAGGAATCGGATCGGAGTGCCGTTTCTCCGACACGACGAGTGGGGTTTAAGTGACGTGTGGGAACTGACGGAATCCATTTGGATCTCCGGATTGGGTTGGGCATTCAAAAGATGGATCTAAAAACACCCATGTATATATAAAAGGTTAAAACACACAACCCGGGGGTCCAAAATCCCAAATAGGGATCGGATCGACGTGCCGTTTTCTCCGACACACCAGGTGGGTTAAAGTGACGTGTAGAAACTGACGGAATCAATTTGGATGCCCGGATTGGGTTGGGCATTCAAAGGACGGATCTAAAAAACAGCCAAGCATATATAAATGGTCAAAACACGCAAACCGGGGGGTCCAAAATCCCAAATAGGAATCGGATCGGCGTGCCGTTTTCTCCGACACGACCGGGTGGGTTAAAGTGACGTGTGGAAACTGACGGAATCCAATTTGGATCTCCGGATTGGGTTGGGCATTCAAAAGACGGATCTAAAAACACCCAAGTATATATAAAAGGTTAAAACACACAAACCGGGGGGACAAAATCCCAAATAGGGATCGGATCGACTGCCGTTTCTCCGACACGACTAGGTGGGTTTAAGTGACGTGTAGAAATGACGGAATCCAATTGGATCCCGGATTGGGTTGGGCATTCAAAGGATGGATCTAAAAACACGGCCAAACATATATAAATGGTCAAAACACGCAATCCGGGGGTCCAAAATCCCAAATAGGGATCCATCGGTGTGCCGCTTTCTCCGACACGACCGGGTGGGTTAAAGTGACGTGTGGGTGGGAACTGGAATCCAATTTGGATCCCGGATTGGGTCGGACGTTCAATTGACGGATCTAAAAAACACCCAAGTATATTAAAGCGTCAAAACACAACCCGGGGGTCAAAAAACCCAAATAGGGATCGGATCGATGTGCCGTTTTCTCCGACACGACGGGGCGGTTAAAGTGACGTGTGGGAACTGACGGAATCCAATTTGGATCTCGGATTGGGTTGGGCATTCAAAGGACGGATCTTAAAACACCCAAGTATATATAAAAAGTTAAAACACACAACCGGGGGTCCAAAATCCCAAATAGGGATCGGATGGACGTGCCGTTTTCTCTGACACGACTGGTGGGTTAAAGTGACGTGTAGAAACTGACGGAATCAATTTGGATCCCCGGATTGGGTTGGGCATTCAAAGGACGGATCTAAAAACACGGCCAAGCATATATAATGGTCAAAACACGACCCGGGGGTCCAAAATCCCAAATAGGAATCGGATCGGCGTGCCGTTTTCTCCGACACGACCGGGTGGGTTAAAGTGACGAGTGGGAACTGACGGATTCCAATTTGTATCTCAGGATTGGGTTGGGCATTCAAAAGACGGATCTAAAAACACCCAAGTATATATAAAAGGTTAAAACACACAACCCGGGGGTCCAAAATCCCAAATAGGGATCGGATCGACGTGCCGTTTTCTCCGACACGACTGGGTGGGTTTAAGTGACGTGTAGATATTGACGGAATCCAATTTGGATCCCCGGATTGGGTTGGGCAATCAAAGGACAGATCTAAAAAACACAAAGTATATATAAAAGGTTAAAAACACAAAACCGGGGGTCCAAAATCCCAAATAGGGATCGGATCGACGTGCCGTTTTCGCCGACACGACCGGGTGGGTTAAAGTCACGTGTAGAAACTGACGGAATCCAATTTGGATTCCCGGATTGGGTTGGGCATTCAAAGGATGGATCTAAAAACACGGCCAAGCATATATAAATGGTCAAAACACACAAGCAGGGGGTCCAAAATCCCAAATAGGAATCGGATCGGCGTGCCGTTTTCTCCGACACGACCGGGTGGGTTAAAGTGACGTGTGGGAACTGACGGAATCCAATTTGGATCCCCAGATTGGATTGGGCATTCAAAGGACGGATCTAAAAACGGCCAAGCATATATAAATGGTCAAAACACGCAAACCGGGGTCCAAATTCCAAATAGGGATCGGATCGGCGTGCCGTTTTCTCCGACACGACCGGGTGAGTTAAAGTGACGTGTAGAAACTGACGGAATCCAATTTGGATCCCCGGATTGGGTTGGGCATTCAAAGGACGGATCTAAAAACACGGCCAAGCATATATAAATGGTCAAAACACGCAAGCCCGGGGGTCCAAAATCCCCAATAGGAATCGATCGTGTGCCGTTTTCTCCGACAAGACCGGTGGGTTAAGTGCCGTGTGGAACTGACGGAATCCAATTTGGATCCCGGATTGGATTGGGCATTCAAAGGACGGATCTAAAAACACGGCCAGCATATATAAATGGTCAAAACACGCAACCCGGGGTCCAAAATCCCAAATAGGGATCGTATCGGCGTGCCGTTTTCTCCGACACGACCGGGTGGGTTAAAGTGACGTGGGAACTGATGGAATCCATTTGGATCCCCGGATTGGGTTGGGCATTCAAAGGACGAATCTAAAAACACCAAGTATATTAAAGCGTCAAAACACACAACCCGGGGTCCAAAATCCCAAATAGGATCGGATCGACGTGCCGTTTTCTCCGACACGACCGGGTGGGTTAAAGTGATGTGTGGAAACTGACGGAATCAATTTGGATTCCCGGATTGGGTGGGCATTCAAAGGACGGATCTAAAAACACCCAGTATATATAAAAAGTTAAAACACACAACCCAGGGGTCCAAAATCCCAAATATGGATCGGATGGACGTGCCGTTTTCTCCGACACGACCAGGTGGGTTAAAGTGACGTGTAGAAACTGACGGAATCCAATTTGGATCCCCGGATTGGGTTGGGCATTCAAAGGACAGATCTAAAAACACGGCCAAGCATATATAAATGGTCAAAACACGCAACCCGGGGGTCCAAAATTCCAAATAGGAATCGGATCGGCGTGCCGTTTTCTCCGACACGACCGGGTGGGTTAAAGTGACGTGTGGGAACTGACGGAATCCAATTTGGATCCCCGGATTGGGTTGGGCATTCAAAGGACGGATCTAAAAACACGGCCAAACTTATATAAATGGTCAAAACACGCAACCCGGGGGTCCAAAATCCCAAATAGGGATCGGATCGACGTGTCGTTTTCTCCGACACGACCGGGTGGGTTAAAGTGACGTGTGGGAACTGACGGAATCCAAGTTGGATCTCCGGATTGGGTTGGGCATTCAAAGGACGGATCTAAAAACACCCAAGTATATATAAAAAGTTAAAACACACAACCCGGGGGTCAAAATCCCAAATAGGGATCGGATCGACTTGCCGTTTTCTCCGACACGACCGGTGGGGTAAAAGTGACGTGTAGAAACTGACGGAATCCAATTTGGATCCCCGGATTGGGTGGGCATTCAAAGGACGGATCTAAAAACATGGCCAAGCATATATAAATGGTCAAAACACGCAACCCGGGGGTCCAAAATCCCAAATAGGAATCGGATCGCCGTGCTGTTTTTCCGACACGACCGGGTGGGTTAAAGTGACGTGTAGGAAGTGACGGAATCCAATTTGGATCTCAGGATTGGGTTGGGCATTCAAAAGACGGATCTAAAAACACCCAAGTATATATAAAAGGTTAAAACACACAACCCAGGGGTCCAAAATCCCAAATAGGGATCGGATCGACGTGCCGTTTTCTCCGACACAACAGGGTGGGTTTAAGTGACGTGTAGAAATTGACAGAGTCCAATTTGGATCCCCGGATTGGGTTGGGCAATCAAAGGACAGATCTAAAAACACCAAAGTATATATAAAAGGTTAAAACACACAACCCGGGGGTCCAAAATCCCAAATAGGGATCGGATCGACGTGCCGTTTTCGCCGACACGACCGGGTGGGTTAAAGTGACGTGTAGAAACTGACGGAATCCAATTTGGATTCCCGGATTGGGTTGGACATTCAAAGGATGGATCTAAAAACCGGCAAGCATATATAAATGGTCAAAACACACAAGCCGGGGGTCCAAAATCCCAAATAGGAATCGGATCGGCGTGTTTTCTCCGACACGACCGGGTGGGTTAAAGTGACGTGTGGGAACTGACGGAATCCATTTGGATCCCCCAAATGGTTGGGCATTCAAAGGACGGATCTAAAAACACGGCCAAGCATATATAAATGGTCAAAACACGCAACCGGGGGTCCAAATTCCCAAATAAGGATCGGATCGGCGTGCCGTTTTCTCCGACACGACGGGTGGGTTAAAGTGACGTGTAGAAACTGACGGAATCCAATTTGATCCCCGGATTGGGTGGGCATTCAATGGATGGATCTAAAAACACGGCCAAGCATATATAATGGTCAAAACACGCAAGCCGGGGGTCCAAAATCCCAAATAGGAATCGGATCGGCGTGCCGTTTTCTCCGACACGACCGGGGGGGTTAAAGTGACGTGTTGGAAATGACGGAATCCAATTTGGATCCCCGGATTGGATTGGGCATTCAAAGGACGAATCTAAAAACACGGCCAAGCATATATAAATGGCAAAACACGCAACCCGACGGTCCAAAATCCCAAATAGGAATCGGATCGGAGTGCCGTTTTCTCCGACACGACCGAGTGGGTTAAAGTGACGTGTGGGACTGACGGAATCCAATTTGGATCTCCGGATTGGGTTGGGCATTCAAAAGACGGATCTAAAAACACCCAGTATATATAAAAGGTTAAAACCACAACCCGGGGGTCCAAAATCCCAAATAGGGCTCGGATCGAATTGTCGTTTTCTTCGACCGACCGGGTCGGTTAAAGTGACGTGTAGAAACTGACGGAATCAAATTTGGATCCCCGGATTGGGTTGGGCATTCAAAGGACGGATCTAAAAACACCCAAGTATATATAAAGGTTAAAACACACAACCGGGGGTCCAAAATCCCAAATACGGATCAGATCGACGTGTCATTTCTCCGACACGACCGGGTGGGTTAAAGTGACGTGTAGAAACTGACGGAATCCAATTTGGATCCCCGGATTGGGTTGGGCATTCAAAGGACAGATCTAAAAACACGGCCAAGCATATATAAATGGTCAAAACACGCAACCCGGGGGTCCAAAATCCGAAATAGGAATCGGATCGGCGTGCCGTTTTCTCCGACACGACCGGGTGGGTTAAAGTGACGTGTGGGAACTGACGGAATCCAATTTGGATCCCCGGATTGGGTTGGGCATTCAAAGGACGGATCTAAAAACACGGCCAAACTTATATAAATAGTCAAAACACGCAATCCGGGGGTCCAAAATCCCAAATAGGGATCGGATCGACGTGTCGTTTTCTCCGACACGACCGGGTGGTTAAAGTGACGTGTGGGAACTGACGGAATCCAATTTGGATGTCCGGATTGGGTTGGGCATTCAAAGGACGGATCTAAAAACACCCAAGTATATATAAAAAGTTAAAACACACAACCCGGGGGTCCAAAATCCCAAATAGGGATCGGATCGACTTGCCGTTTTCTCCAACACGACCAGGTGGGTTAAAGTGACGTGTAGAAACTGATGGAATCCAATTTGGATCCCCGGATTGGGTTGGGCATTCAAAGGACGGATCTAAAAACACGGCCAAGCATATATAAATGGTCAAAACACGTAACCCGGGGGTCCAAAATGCCAAATAGGAATCAGATCGGCATGCCGTTTTCTCCGACACGACCGGGTGGGTTAAAGTGACGTGTGGGAACTGACGGAATCCAATTTGGATCTACGGATTGGGTTGAGCATTCAAAAGACGGATCTAAAAACACCCAAGTATATATAAAAGGTTAAAACACACAACCCGGGGGTCCAAAATCCCAAATAGGGATCGGATCGACGTGCCGTTTTCTCCGACACGACCGGGTGGGTTAAAGTGACGTGTAGAAACTGACGGAATCCAATTTGGATCCCCGGATTGGGTTGGGCATTCAAAGGACAGATCTAAAAACACGGCCAAGCATATATAAATGGTCAAAACACGCAACCCGGGGGTCCAAAATCCCAAATAGGAATCGGATCGGCGTGCCGTTTTCTCCGACACGACCAGGTGGGTTAAAGTGACGTGTGGGAACTGACGGAATCCAATTTGGATCCCCTGATTGGGTTGGGCATTCAAAGGATGTATCTAAAAACACGGCCAAACTTATATAAATGGTCAAAACATGCAACCCGGGGGTCCAAAATCCCAAATAGGGATCGGATCGACGTGTCGTTTTCTCCGACACGACCGGGTGCGTTAAAGTGACGTGTGGGAACTGACGAAATACAATTTGGATCTCCGGATTGGGTTGGGCATTCAAAGGACGGATCTAAAAACACCCAAGTATATATAAAAAGTTAAAACACACAACCCGGGGGTCCAAAATCCCAAATAGGGATCGGATCGACTTGCCGTTTTCTCCGACACGACCAGGTGGGTTAAAGTGACGTGTAGAAACTGATGGAATCCAATTTGGATCCCCGGATTGGTTGGGCATTCAAAAGACGGATCTAAAAACACGGCCAAGCATATATAAAGCGTCAAAACACGCAACCCGGGGGTCCAAAATCCCAAATAGGGATCGGATCGGCATTCCGTTTTCTCCGACACGACCAGGTGGGTTAAAGTGACTTGTAGAAACTGACAGAATCCAATTGGATCCCCGATTGGGTTGGGCATTCAAAGGACGGATCTAAAAACACGGCCAAGCATATATAAATGGTCAAAACACGCAACCCGGGGGTCCAAAATCCCAAATAGCAATCGGATCGGCGTGCCGTTTTCTCCGACACGACCGGGTGGGTTAAAGTGATGTGTGGGAACTGACGGAATCCAATTGGGACTCCGGATTGGGTTGGGCATTCAAAAGACGGATCTAAAAACACCCAAGTATATATAAAAGGTTAAAACACACAACCCGGGGGTCCAAAATCCCAAATAGCAATCGGATCGGCGTGCCGTTTTCTCCGACACGACCGGGTGGTTAAAGTGACGTGTAGAAACTGACGGAATCCAATTTGGATCCCCGGATTGGGCTGGGCATTCAATGGACGGATCTGAAAACACCCAAGTATATAAAAAGTTAAAACACACAACCCGGGGGTCTAAAATCCCAAATAGGGATCCGATCGACGTGCCGTTTTCTCCGACACGACCGGGTGGGTTAAAGTGACGTGTAGAAACTACGGAATACAATTTGGATCCCCGGATTGGGTTGGGCATTCAAAGGACGGATCTAAAAACACGGCCAAGCATATATAAATGGTCAAAACACGCAACCCGGGGGTCTAAAATCCCTAATTGGAATCAGATCGGCGTGTCGTTTACTCCGACACGACCGGGTAGGTTAAAGTGACGTGTGGGAACTGACGGAATCCAATTTGGATCCCCGGATTGGGTTTGGCATTCAAAGGACGGATCTAAAAACACGACCAAACATATATAAATGGTCAAAACACGCAACCCGGGGGTCCAAAATCCCAAATAGGATCGGATCGGTGTGCCGTTTTCTCCGACACGACCGGTTGGGTTAAAGTGACGTGTGGGAACTGACGGAATCCAATTTGGATCCCCGGATTGGGTCGGACGTTTAATTGACGGATCTAAAAACACCCAAGTATATTTAAAGCGTCAAAACACACCCGGGGGTCCAAAATCCAAATAGGGATCGGATCGACGTGCCGTTTTCTCCAACACGACCGGGTGGGTTAAAGTGACATGTGGGAACTGACGGAATCCAATTTGGATCTCCGGATTGGGTTGGGCATTCAAAGGACGGATCTAAAAACACCCAATATATATAAAAAGTTCAAACACACAACCTGGGGGTCCAAAATCCCAAATAGGATCGGATTGACGTGCCGTTTTCTCCGACACGACCAGGTGGTTAAAGTGACGTGCAGAAACTGACGGAATCCAATTTGGATCCCCGGATTGGGTTGGGCATTCAAAGGACGGATCTAAAAACATGGCCAAGCATATATAAATGGTCAAAACACACGCACCCGGGTCCAAAATCCCAAATAGGAATCGGATCGGCGTGCCGTTTTCTCCGACACGACCGGGTGGGTTAAAGTGACGTGTGGGAACTGACGGAATCCAATTTGGATCTCCGGATTGGGTTGGGCATTCAAAAGACGGATCTAAAAACCCCAAGTATATATAAAAGGTTAAAACACACAACCCGGGGGTCCAAAATCCCAAATAGGGATCGGATCGACGTGCCGTTTTCTCCGACACGACCGGTGGGTTAAAGTGACGTGTGGAAACTGACGGAATCCAATTGGATCCCCGGATTGGGTTGGGCATTCAAAGGACGGATCTAAAAACACCCAAGTATATATAAAAGGTTAAAACACACAACCCGGGGGTCCAAAATCCCAAATAGGGATCGGATCGACATGCCGTTTTCTCCGACACTACCTGGTGGTTAAAGTGACGTGTAGAAACTGACGGAATCCAATTTGGATCCCCAGATTGGGTTGGGCATTCAAAGGACGGATCTAAAAACACGGCCAAGCATATATAAATGGTCAAAACACGCAACCCGGGGGTCCAAAATCCCAAATAGGAATCGGATCGGCGTGCCATTTTCTCCGACACGACCGTGTGGGTTAAAGTGACGAGTGGGAACTGACGGAATCCAATTTGGATCCCCGATTGGGTTGGGCATTCAAAGGACAGATTTAAAAACACGCCAAGCATATATAAATGGTCAAAACACGCAACCCGGGGGTCCAAAATCCTAATAGGGATCGGATCGGCGTGCCATTTTCTCCGACATGACCGGGTGGTTAAAGTGACGTGTGGGAACTGACGGAATCCAATTTGGATCCCCGGATTGGGTTGGGCATTCAAAGGACGATCTAAAAACACCCAAGTATATATAAAGCGTCAAAACACACAACCCGGTGGTCCAAAATCCCATATAGGGATCGGATCGACGTGCCGTTTTCTCCGACACGACTCGGTGGATTAAAGTGACGTGTAGAAACTGACGGAATCCAATTTGGATCCCCGGATTGGGTTGGGCATTCTAAGGACGGACCTAAAAACACGGCCAAACATATATAAATGGTCAAAACACGCAACCCGGGGGTCCAAAATCCCAAATAGGGATCGGATCGGCGTGTTGTTTTCTCTGACACGACCGGGTGGGTTAAAGTGACGTGTGGGAACTGACGGAATCCAATTTGGATCCCCGGATTGGGTCGGACGTTCAATTGACGGATCTAAAAAACACCCAAGTATATTTAAAGCGTCAAAACACAACCCGGGGGTCCAAAATCCAAATAGGGATCGGATCGACGTGCCGTTTTCTCCACACGACCGGGTGGGTTAAAGTGACATGGGAACTGACGGAATCCAATTTGGATCTCCGGATTGGGTTGGGCATTCAAAGGACGGATCTAAAAACACCCAAGTATATATATAAAAAGTTCAAACACACAACCTGGGGGTCCAAAATCCCAAATAGGGATCGGATTGACGTGCCGTTTTCTCCGACACGACCAGGTGGGTTAAAGTGACGTGCAGAAACTGACGGAATCCAATTTGGATCCCCGGATTGGGTTGGGCATTCAAAGGACGGATCTAAAAACATGGCCAAGCATATATAAATGGTCAAAACACGCAACCCGGGGTCCAAAATCCCAAATAGGAATCGGATCGGCGTGCCGTTTTCTCCGACACGACCGGGTGGGTTAAAGTGACGTGTGGGAACTGACGGAATCCAATTTGGATCTCCGGATTGGTTGGGCATTCAAAAGACGGATCTAAAAACACCCAAGTATATATAAAAGGTTAAAACACACAACCCGGGGGTCCAAAATCCCAAATAGGGATCGGATCGACGTGCCGTTTTCTCCGACACGACCGGTGGGTTAAAGTGACGTGTGGAAACTGACGGAATCCAATTTGGATCCCCGGATTGGGTTGGGCATTCAAAGGACGGATCTAAAAACACCCAAGTATATATAAAAGGTTAAAACACACAACCCGGGGGTCCAAAATCCCAAATAGGGATCGGATCGACATGCCGTTTTCTCCGACACTACCTGGTGGGTTAAAGTGACGTGTAGAAACTGACGGAATCCAATTTGGATCCCCAGATTGGGTTGGGCATTCAAAGGACGGATCTAAAAACACGGCCAAGCATATATAAATGGTCAAAACACGCAACCCGGGGGTCCAAAATCCCAAATAGGAATCGGATCGGCGTGCCATTTTCTCCGACGACGACCGTTGGGTTAAAGTGACGAGTGGGAACTGACGGAATCCAATTTGGATCCCCGGATTGGGTTGGGCATTCAAAGGACGGATTTAAAAACACGGCCAAGCATATATAAATGGTCAAAACACGCAACCCGGGGGTCCAAAATCCCTAATAGGGATCGGATCGGCGTGCCATTTTCTCCGACATGACCGGTGGGTTAAAGTGACGTGTGGGAACTGACGGAATCCAATTTGGATCCCCGGATTGGGTTGGGCATTCAAAGGACGGATCTAAAAACACCCAAGTATATATAAAGCGTCAAAACACACAACCCGGTGGTCCAAAATCCCATATAGGGATCGGATCGACGTGCCGTTTTCTCCGACACGACTCGGTGGATTAAAGTGACGTGTAGAAACTGACGGAATCCAATTTGGATCCCCGGATTGGGTTGGGCATTCTAAGGACGGACCTAAAAACACGGCCAAACATATATAAATGGTCAAAACACGCAACCCGGGGGTCCAAAATCCCAAATAGGGATCGGATCGGCGTGCTGTTTTCTCTGACACGACCGGGTGGGTTAAAGTGACGTGTGGGAACTGACGGAATCCAATTTGGATCCCCGGATTGGGTCGGACGTTCAATTGACGGATCTAAAAACACCCAAGTATATTTAAAGCGTCAAAACACAACCCGGGGGTCCAAAATCCCAAATAGGGATCGGATCGACGTGCCGTTTTCTCCGACACGACCGGGTGGGTTAATGTGACGTGTGGGAACTGACGGAATCCAATTTGGATCTCCGGATTGGGTTGGGCATTCAAAGGATGGATCTAAAAACACCCAAGTATATATAAAAAGTTAAAACACACAACCGGGGGTCCAAAATCCCAAATAGGGATCGGATTAACGTGCCGTTTTCTCCGACACGACCAGGTGGGTTAAAGTGACGTGTAGAAACTGACGGAATCCAATTTGGATCCCCGGATTGGGTTGGGCATTCAAAGGACGGATCTAAAAACACCGAAGAAAATGATGGATCTAAAAATATTATTGTATTAAGTTTGAGAAATAATCACATGTTTTAAATTTCATTTTTGAAAATACTGTATTTTTTTTTAATGTTTCTCATTTTAATTTGTTTTAATATAGGATCCAGCTCCAGACGATGACGAGGCAGGGACAGCAGACGATCCAGCAGATCTATGTTGATTTTTGTATTCATTATGCTATATGATTTATATTTATTGTATTTTATGATTTTATGTTGATTGTTAGTGTTTGTTAAATTTATGAATATTGTAGCAGGTTTGACATTGTAGCAATGTATTTTTATTTGTTTATTTAAAAAAAAATATGTGTATTTTCCGACGGATTTGCCGACGGCTACGTTTCCGTCGGAAAGTATAAATTACCGACGGAAAAAGACCGTCGGTAATGCTGTCGGAACATACTGACGGATTGGCCGACGGATAAGCATCCGTCGGAACGGATAAATTACCGACGACAAAATACCGTCGGCAAGTCCGTCGGGAAATACTGACGGATTGGCCGACGGATATGTATTCGTCGGAAAATATAGTCGGTAATTCGGTCGGCAAATACTGACGCCTTTACCGACGGATGAAATCTGTCGGAGGTTTCGACCGAATTCCGACGGATTTTGCATCCGTCGGAAAGTTCTGACCAATTATTCCCGACGGAAAGTTTCCGACGAGTGTTGGACGGAAAGCGGTCGGAAGGCGCCTTTTCCGACGGAATACCGACGGATTTCCGACGGATAAAGTCCGTCGGTAATGCCGCTTTTTCTTGTAGTGCACGCAAATACGTATTCAATATAGAAGCATGGAAAAGGGTGTGATCGCCACCTAACTAGTTGCATATAATGAGAATTAAACGGGCTAACTAAGCTAGGAAAAGGAAGAAAGAACGAGTGGACTTATTGGTAACACGACGGGGAACCCCGTCGCGTCGGAGCTAATATCGCGACGCCCGGGAAGGGCGCGTCTTCATGTCGCGTCGCTCTAGTCCATCGCGTTCTATGTAGTGCGGGAGAAGTTGGTGTGGACCTTCTTCTTGCCCTCTGGCCGGCCAGAGGATAAGAGCTCCTCGTGAATCCTCACTTGGGTCCCTGCCAAAACAAAGAAAACAAGAAAAATGAACCCTATTAGAACAAGTTAAGCGTAATATCCATCCAAGAGTGAAAGAGAAAAAAAAGGAGCATGGGGGGAACGAACCTAAGGTGGTTTTTAAACCCCTAGGGTAATGGAAAACGTGGGAGAAAAATAGCATGCAACCTATCTAGAAGGAAATGACAACATGCATGAAAAGGGTAAAATGAGATGGAAGAGAAAAAGGAGCCCTGTATGGGGCGACTCCCTGGCGTGAAGTAGTGTCCTTGGTGCTTTAGAAGCTGCGAACAAAGAGGGAATCGCCCTCCTCACGTTCCACCCTCCATAGATGAGCAAAACGGGCAAGTTTTGAGGTGGAAAATGTGAGGAAAGGAGAGGAAGAGGGAGAGCTACGTGGCTAAGTCCAGAGTACTAAAATGTTCGGCAGCCCTTCGGGATGAAAACTGAGCTCCCTCTGCTCTGAAGGGGGTGGCCTTGCTTTTATAAGAAAAGAGAGAGAAAATCTCGTTTTAGATGATAAATACCCAAATAAAGGATAAAAGCCATTAAAATTCGGATTGGGAGAGTCTAAAGGGTACCTAGAGTCTCCCACAACCCCAAACCGCGGCCAAGGGGGTTGGGAGGTTGCATGGGATAGAGATAAGGCCATGGGAGGATAAAGTGGAGGTGGTTGCGGAGGCTGTTGCCGCGACTGTAGTTGCGACATATTGCAGGGGCGTGACCTGAAAGAACGTGACGGCCGAAGGCGTCGCGACTAAGAAGCCACGTGCATGGATATGCATGGGCTGTCGCGACGGCCAAAGGGGGCGCGACAAGATGAACGCGTCACCACGATATGCCGCGTTAATGAAAATCGATTATCCTCAATAAATGGAAAATCAAATGGGAGAATAATATGCAATTAAGGCACAAGGACTCCTTTAAATGGATAATGGATGTGATTAAATGAACTCCGGCCGTCCTCGGTGTCCAGGCTTAAACAAGAGAGATCTACAAATGACTCGCCGCCGCCGTCCAAACCACCGTTTTCCCCTCACTCTAGAGTCCATGACTCTAGTACACTCGTTGCCCCGAACGCTCCCTCTATGGCACTTGAGGATGGGGGTTCCAGGCAATGGTAACAATCTCCCTCAAGGGACAAGCCCTCATGTGCCGAGCACCGGGCGATGACTAGTGTAGGACCATACTAGGTAACTAGCATAGGTGCCACGGGTACAGTAAAAGAAGCGAAAACGGCGAAGACCAAAACTTGTCTCTCGACTGTAGTCGTGACCTTGTCGCAACGCCCTTCGTTGTCGCGACACTATCACGGCGGCCATTGCCGTCGCGACTAGGTCACGACACCCAAGAGCATCGCGATCATGTCATGACCAACCAGGCTGTCGCGACAAGATCGCGACCTCTATAGTGGTCGCGTCTTCAGTATAGGGGGGTTCTGGAGCAGTCCCTCCAGGAACCACCCCAAAAACACGAAATAAACATTCCATAGGGGGAGGGGAGCATGTGCAATATGTATGAAAGCTGTAAATTCCTCCAAACCACCCTTAGAGCCCCACAAACATGGATTCACATGAATCTGCACTCGAAGGAAAACCTCACTCAACCTCGAGCATGGATTCCTCACACTCCCAAGCCCCAAACCATAGGGAAAACACGATCTAAAGGGGGAAGGGAGCATGCTTAGAGCGAGAGGATCAAGGGTCCCTGCCTCCACGTGCAGAGCCGACCTGTTGGGGCCTTCACGTAGGAATGACCACCTCCTCCACGCTCCACGCAACACAAGCACAACCCCTGCACGACCAAGGCATCACCGCCTTAGCACGAACACCTTAAGCACGAAGAACGGACGAGAGAATTGCAAGAGAGCTTAGAGGGAAGGAGAGGGGAAGAAGAAGGAGAGAAAGGGGAGAGGGGGAGAATGGGGCACGGTGCTCGGTTCTAAACCGACAGCCCCCAGAACGTGACGGGCCTACCCGGTGCGACAACTAACATGTCGTGATGCCTCTAGGCATCGCGACCATGTCACGACGGCCACCCCTGGCGCGACCCCAAAAAGGCGGTCAAACCTTGAAGACCGTAAAAGCAATCACGACGGCTGACCAAGTCGCGTCAATGTTGCGCGTGCCTGACACCCGACAAAGCCGTTCTGACAAAAAGGACAGTGGTCACGTCTGTCAGAAAAGCAGTCGCGACGCCGTCAGACACCGCGACAAGAACGCGACGGCTACCCCGGTCACGACAAGAACGCGACGGCCGAGTACGGCGCGACCCAAACCTATCACGGTAGGCCGCTCTGGCATGACCAAGTCACGGCCATGGCGCCTGTCCCGACCCTGAGGACGGGGCCAAAGGTCCCAAGGGGGCCGACTCTTACACTCTCTCTCTCTCATATCTTAATATCTCACTAACTCTGATTACTTTTGCAAACTCCATCTTATGCTTTCTTTGTCAATAACACTTAGTCTCCACCAGTTGATATCCATTGATCATTTCAAGGGGAGAGAAGTGTTTTAACAAGGGGGAGATATATCCTTTTTGCTGTTGTCAAAAAGGGGGAGTGAATTTGTCACGCCCTGACGCGGAATATCAGAACGCGCGGTAGTTGCAAGTAAATGGGTATAGAGCGAGTACTAGACATCAAACCATTAAACAATGAATAATACGAAAGCAAATTCTTCTCATTAATAACTCTTCGAATGTCTAGTTGCAACCACTAATATCACAGCCATTCTATAGGGCCCAATTACATTGAATAAAAGCAAAAGACTAAACTAAGACTCTATCATCGTACTAAGACACTAGGGTACTCTTGACTTCACTCCTGGTCGTTCCCATCCTCTTGAGTGTAAGGTTCATCCTCGGTCTCACCTGAGAACACAACGACAAATAACGCAGGATGAGCAATAACGCCCAGTAGGACTTAAATCTCAATAGTCAAGCAGGCTTTAAATGATTAATGTATTAATAGGCAGAGTAACTAATGATAGAGCGAGAGAGTCAAGTAATGTGAGAGATAGCATGATAGCACGTGATTGAAATAGCACAAGTTTCCTAATATAGCGCAAGAGTCGAGTATAGCACAATAGCAAGATGGCCATAACACAAATAGCACAAGTATATCAATAACACAATGAGTATAGTATAGCACTTTTGTTTGTCATGTAGACAACGAGAGAATATAGCATTTTGATTGTCATTTAGATAGTCGAAATAGATAGCACTCGAGTGTAATGCCAAACACTCTAGTCATTTAACTCCCGTGGGCAAATAGTACTTTCGGGTGCACATCCCAGGACCAGACCGGGCCCTTTATATATTGCCAGGCATTGGTTATATTGTTTATCTTTAGACAATCAGTCAATGGCCAATATAGAGTACCAAGAAATAGACGAGAGCACTAGATGAATAGATAAGATAGTAGAGTGAACGTGGATAGACGTGCGAGTAGAGTATAGATGAGAACTAAGGGATATTGCACGTAACACATCGAGTAAACAAGCGATAGTAATAGTTGCACAACACGCGCACTTGGTGTTGGCAGTCATGTGGAATTCACTGATGACCAAACTCTCTCCATATAAATTCATTCACTTACTTATATATTAATTTTGATGATTAACAAAACATTACTAATGAATTACTTGAGCCTTGAGGACAGGAAATAAAAGTAAAAGAAAGTTCAAGACAATCAGGTAAGACTCTCACTTCATAATCTTTCCAAGTCATTACATCGACTTCTTCATACTTCACACTTCATAACGACTTCTATTGATAATCAGAACGATTCCTTTATAAGTTCATTTCAATAGTCATCATAACAATTTCACAAGTATTATGATCGATTTCCTTTCTGACCGAAAAGTCGTGATGTTTCAAAACAAATCGATACTGTAACAATTTCATAAAGATCTCATAACGATTTTATAAGACATCGCAATGATTTCTTCTGAAAGCGTAACGACTTGTCTGTCGTAATGATTTCTTTAGTTCTTGTAACGATTTCTTTAGAAGTCACAATGACATTCTAGCCGTAACGATTTCTTTAGAAGTCACAACGACTTTCTAAGCCGTAACGATTTCTTTCGTTCTCATACGATTTCTTTAGAAGTCACAACGACTTTGTAGCCGTAACATTTCTTAAGTTCTCATAACGATTTCTTTAGAAGTCACAACGACTTTCTATCCGTAACGATTTCTTTAGTTCTCGTAACGATTTCTTTAGAAGTCACAACGACTTTCTAGCCGTAACGATTTCTTTAGTTCTCATAACGATTTCTTTAGAAGTCACAACGACTTTCTAGCCGTAACGATTTCTTAAGTTCTCATAACTATTTCTTTGGAAGTCACAACGACTTTCGAGCCGTAATGATTTCTTTAGTTCTCGTAACGATTTCTTTAGAAGTCACAGCGACTTTCTAGCCGTAACGATTTCTTAAGTTCTCATAACGATTTCTTTGGAATTCATAACGACTCTCTAGCCGTAACGACTTCTTCAGTTCTCGTAACGATTTCTTTAGAACTCAGAACGATTTGCTTGGTACAACGATTTGTTAAGAGTTTCATATCGATTTATTTGATGATTATAACGACTGCTTATCAGAAACGATTTGATAAGTAATCACATCGATGTCTGTAACACTCATAACGACTTCTGTATTACTCACGACGATTTATGTGTTGTCATAACGATTTCATAAGTCATAAAGGCATCGGGCTTGTTCATATCGATTTCATTTGATATATCAGTATAATACTCCTTAATATAAGTTGAATAGTCAAAGTCGTATCTCGTCTGTTTGACTGCTACACATTCAATGCTCTCTGAACGTATCTCTCATGCATGTAGAAAATATCTTCCACTTTTATACTACTCTGTCTACGTCCTTTTTTAGACAAAAAGGAGCTTTGCTATATATTGCAATATCTGTTCAAACTGCAACTAACAATCGACAATAGCCCTAGTTGTCTCCTATTTATTGTTGACGTGCTTGCAGATACCTGACAAGATCTATCTGTACAATGTTGGACACAAGATAAAAGATATTAAAATGTTTCTCTGGCGTGTACTAAAGGATAAAAGACTGAAGATCAGAAGATTCCTTGCAAACCAGTCTAACGTACACCAGGACAAGAGACAACGGATCTTTAACGTTCAAATTTCAAGTAGAAGCTTAAATACAAGACTCAAGACTGAGAAGAAGGCACTTTTTTTGAAGTAATATCATTCTGAAAGAAAGCATCGCCAATCTTTCAAGTCTTCAGTGATTCAAACGAGAGCGAAGCATTCCATTCAATCCATCTTAGGTCTTTAGCTCTCAGTGTTCTTGAAGAAATTCCTGTGAGAGCCAGTGTAGTCTTTGGAGAGAAACCAGTGTTAAAATTCCTTCTCTCTTGAGGCTTGTTTGCTTCAGATTGTAGCTGTTTAGGCTAGTTCCTGAAGCTTGTTCTTATACTTCTTTTATTGGTTGTATTCCCTTCTGGGTGAAGGAAGACCTGGTGGTTTCCAGGGTGATTGCTTTCCCTTCTGGGTGAAGGAAGACCTGGTGGTTTCCAGGGTGGTTGTTTTCCCTTCAGGTTGAAGGAAGACCAGTTGAGGCTGGGTGTAAGGATCCGTGAGGGGGATAGTGCCCTTGATAGTGAAATTCTGAGATATTGCTCAGGGACTGGATGTAGGTCTCCTGTGGAGAGGAGTTCCGAACCAGGATAAAAATCCTTGTGTCTCGTGGTTGTGTTTTTAGTGTGTTTGCTGTCTCATTTTCTCTAACTCTAACCTTCGTTTAAGTTGTTGTGTAATTCTTTTAGTGAACAGGTATTAATCAAAGAACAAATTTTTAATAACCCATTCACCCCCCCCCCCCCTCTGGGCTAGCTAGTTGGGCAACAAGTGGTATTAAAGCTAGTCTCTTCGACAAAGAAGAAGATCCAACGATCTGAAGAGCAAAGATCAATGGCAGCCCAAGGCAACTTCGAAGGTCAGTCAGTCAACAGACCTCCTTTGTTTGATGGTGAAGATTATCCGTATTGGAAGACCAGGATGGAATACTTTCTACAAGGCCACGACTATCAAATCTGGTCGATAGTAGAAGAAGGTGACCTGGTCATCACAAATGAAAAGGCACAATGGACAGACGAAGACAGAAAGAAAATCTCCTTGAACTGTAAAGCGAAGAGCATTCTATGTTGTGCTCTAAGCAAGAAGGAGTTCAACAGAGTCTCAGCCTGCAAATCCTCCATGGAAATGTAGGAAAAGCTGAGGATTACATAAGAAGGTACAGACAAAGTAAAGGAGACAAGAATCGACATTCTTGTCACTCAGTATGAGAGATTTCAGATGCAGACAGGTGAGTCAATCACCCAGATGTTCAGTCGATTCACTGACATCACCAACGGTTTAGCCAGTCTAGGAAAGCCCTATGAGATTGCAGATATGGTAAGGAAGATTCTCAGATCCTTGCCATCTTCATGGACACCAAAGGTCACAACTATTGAAGAAGCAAATGACCTTAAAAGAATGTCGGTAGAAAAGCTCATCGGGTCGCTCATGGCCCATGAGATCAACATGGAAAGTCTAGGAGAATCATCTAGCAGAAAGAAGCACTCCAATGCCTTGAAAGCAGAAGAAGAATCATCAGAGGCAAGTTCTAGTGGGAGTGATGTAGACAGCGAAAATGAAGAAGCAATGCTCTCTAAGAGATTGCAGCGCATCCTGGCCAAGAAGAAAAAGTTTCAATCCGGCAGAAGGTACTTTAAGAAAAATAAGGATTCCAAAAGATCAGATGGCAAAGAAATGAAGAAAGGAGAGACCATCTGTTATGAATGCAAGAAGCCTGGACATATCAAGGCAGATTGTCCAATGCTAAAAAAGAATGATCACAAGAAGAAGGACAACTCCAAGAAGTTCAGAAGATACAAGAAAAAGGCAATGGCAGCTTCTTGGGAGAACACTGACTCAGACAGTGAGTCAAGCTCAAGCAGTGATGGTGAAGAAGCCAACCTGGCTCTCATGGCCAACATCGAAGAAAATGTAACTTCTGACTCTTCTTTTGATTCCTGTAACGATTCAGATTCTGATAATTTAGAAAGTGCCTTTAATGAACTTTATGATAAATATAAAGAAGTATCCAAATTACTTAAAGTCAGTAAGAAAAATGTAATCTGTTTAGAAAACACTAATTCAGATCTAAAAACAGAAAATGAAGAATTAGACAAACAAATAACTGAACTTAAAAGAAGAAATAAATTGTTATGTGAAGACCCAAAAGCTAAGAATGAACAAATAACAAAATTGGAAAAACAGGAAAGCACAGATGAATTAAGAAAGAAGTTAAAAACTTAAATGAAGAAAATAATAACTATCAAGCACACTAGAGAAATTTACTAATGGTAAAAACTCTCTAATATTAAAAGGTGCTAGAAGAGCAGGTAAGAAGAAAAATGGGTTAGGATATACACCCCCAGATAATGAAGAAACCATAGTCTACCCTAAAACATATCCAACACCAAAGTTTATACCCGAACAAAATATAGCATATAAAGCTGAGTTCAAGTATATAGAAAAGGTAACAAAATTGTCTTGCTGTGATCACTGCAACAGGTTAGGACATATTTTAACTACATGCCCAACAAGACATAAGAAGTGGATAATAAAAAGTAAAAACAATGATACTGACCCATCAGGACCCAAAAGAACTTGGGTACCTAAAACTTAATTTTAAATTTCAGGGAAATTCAAGAGCATCCAAATGGTATTTGGATAGTGGATGCTCAAGGCACATGTCAGGCAACCAGAAGCTTTTCGTAAATCTCCAAGCTGAAAAAGGAACAGTCACCTATGGGTAATGGAAAAAGGGACAGTGATAGGAAGTGGGTCCGTGAACATCAAAGGAAAATCAGTTATTGAAGATGTAATGCTGGTCAAAGGATTAAAGCACAATCTCATAAGCATCAGCCAGTTGTGTGACAAAGGCCATCAGATTCAGTTCCAAGAATCAAAGTGCAGTATATTAAAAATGGAGCAGTCATATTTGAAGCTTACAGAGAAAGAAATATGTATGTTCTCTATCTCGAGGAACTCAAGGATCAAGATGTCTGTTTGGCAGCCAGCAAAGATCAATCAACAGAGCTGTGGCACAGAAGACTGGGCCACTGCAGCTTGGATGGATTGAACAAGCTCAGAAAGAGAAAACTAGTGGAAGGATTGCCAAAGATCAACTCAAAATGGATAGCATCTGCAGACCTTGTGCAAGAGGAAAGCACACCAAGAGCTCTTTCAAATCAAAGATAGTAGTGACCACCTCAAAGCCATTAGAATTACTTCATATGGATGTATTTGGGCCAATGAGGACTACCAGTCTCGGAGGAAAGAATTATGGATTTGTCATAGTTGATGATTACTCAAGATTTACTTGGGTATCCTTTCTAGAGCACAAAGATGAAACCTTTGATAATTTTGTCAGCTTCAGCAAGAAGTTCAGAAAGATCAGAAGTTCACCATTATCTCTATCCGATCAGATCATGGTGGTGAGTTTCAGAATGAAAAGTTTGCAAAATTCTGTAATGACCAAGGGATTGAGACAACTTCTCAGCACCAAGGACACCTCAACAGAATGGAATTGCTGAGAGGAAAAACAGAACTCTTTTGGATATGGCAAGAACCATGTTATCAGAATATGATTTGCCAAGATATTTTTGGCCCGAAGCCATCAACACTGCAAACTATATCATTAATAGGGTAATGATCAGGCCAATTCTGAAGAAGACTGCTTATGAACTCTACAAGGGAAAGAAACCAAAGATCAGTCACTTCAAAATATTTGGATGTCCTTGTTTCATCCACAACAATGGAAAAAGGGACATTGGTAAGTTAGATGCCAAATCAGATGAAGGCATCTTTATGGGGTACACTTCTAAACCCAAAGGTTATAGAGTTTTCAAATAACGCTCATTATTAATTGAACAATCTATGCATGTTATTTTTGATGAATCTAACCTCTCCTTGAAAAATGAAGAAATTAGTGACATTGATGATGCAGATGACTTGTCAGAAAAATTAAAGAATACCTCAATTGAGGACAAGGAAGATCCACCTCTGGAAGAACTGCAGCGGACTAAAATTCAGCATGGAAATCTTCCAAAAGAATGGAGACATTAGAAAGATCACCCTCCTGAGAACATTATTGGTGATCCATCTGTAGGGGTAAGAACAAGAGGTAATATAATCCCTTGTGATTATTTAGCCTTTGTTTCTCAAATAGAGCCTAAGACAGTCAATGAAGCTTTAACTGATGAATCTTGGATAATAGCCATGCAAGATGAACTAAATCAGTTCAAGAGAAACCAAGTATGGTCACTTGTTCCTAGACCATCCAATCATTCAGTTATTGGCACCAAGTGGGTGTTCAGAAATAAACTGGATGAGTTTGGAGTAATCTTAAGGAACAAGGCCAGACTGGTAGCTCAAGGCTATTCCCAAGAGGAAGGCATAGATTTCGATGAAACCTATGCACCTGTGGCTAGACTTGAGGCTATTAGGATTTTACTTGCTTATGCATCTGCATTAGATTTAAAATTGTTTCAAATGGATGTCAAATCAGCCTTTTTAAATGGATTTATCAAAGAGGAAGTGTATGTTGAACAACCTCCAGGTTTTGATGACACCGAATTTTCAAATCATGTATTTAAACTCCATAAGGCTCTATATGGTTTAAAGCAAGCACCTAGAGCCTGGTATGAGAGGCTCAGTACTTTCTTATTAGATCATGGTTTCACTAGAGGTCAAGTGGATAGTACATTATTTATAAAATCTAAAGTCAAGCATATACTTCTTGTACGAATATATGTAGATGATATTATTTTTGGATGTACTGATGAGTCTCTTTGCAAGTACTTTGAAAAGCTTATGCAGGGAGAATTTGAAATGAGTATGATGGGAGAGCTAAACTACTTCCTTGGATTACAAATCAAGTAAGTAAAAGAAGGCACCCACATCTGTCAAGCCATGTACACTAAAGAGCTATTAAAGAAATTTGGTTTTGAAGGTGCAAAGCCACTGTCAACGCCAATGAGCACATCAACTAGAATGGACAGTGATCAACATGGTAAAAAGGTAGATCAAAAGAACTATAGAGGTATGATTGGGTCATTACTTTACTTAACAGCAAGTAGACCAGACATTTTATTCAGTGTATGCATGTGTGCTAGATATCAAGTAGACCCTAGAGAGTCTCATTTAATTTCTGTAAAAAGAATATTCAGATATTTAGCTAGAACTCATGATTTAGGTCTTTGGTATCCAAAGTCTTGTGAAATAAATTTAGTAGGATATTCTGATGTTGATTATGCTGGATGCAAAGTAGATAGAAAGAGCACCAATGGTTGTTGTCAGTTTCTTGCAGGATGTCTGATATCTTGGTCATCCAAGAAACAAAACTCAGTAGCTCTATCAACAGCTGAGGCAGAATATGTTGCTGCTGGAAGTTGTTGTACACAACTCCTATGGATAAAGCAACAACTTGAGGATTTCGGCATTCATATCAAGTCAATTCCACTATTGTGTGATAATACAAGTGCCATCAACCTCACCAAGAATCCAGTGCAACACTCAAGGACTAAACACATTGAGGTAGATATCATTTCATTCGAGATCATGTAGCTAATGGTAATTTAGATATTTCTTTTATAGATACAAATAGTCAACTGGCAGACATCTTCACAAAAGCCCTACCTAAAGAGAGATTTACATCTCTTAAAAGGGAATTAGGGATGTGCAATTTGTGAAAAGATTTCTGTATTTAAATTGGCACATAAAAACTTTCAGAATAAAACAAAATTTTCTCTCTCTTTAAAAATAAGCAAATCTCAGTTTATCTACATTCTTTGACCGCTGTTGTGTTGAAATCAGTTTGACTCGTCAAATCATTTTGTCGCTTTCTTCCATTACCATGCCTTTTGGCGCTTCATTTTTCGATAAAGTATTTCTTAATTAGTCAAATCGTTCTGGGAACGACTCATCTTCCACCTTTACCCTTTCTCTTTATCTGTTCGCCCAAAGCTGATGCCCTAACGATTCCAGCATCGACTCTCTGCAAGATTTGAAGCTTTCTCTTCTTCCCGCGAAGAATCCCTAGAGGGCTTCCATCTCTTCCATCATCTCCCTTCTCTAGAACCTTTTTTCTTCTCTCTCTACCCATGGCCGCTCCGATGATCTCCGGAAGTGTAGGGGGCTACAGTGCTCAGTTTTTGTCCCCAAAGGAGCAGGAAAGGTTTACCTTCGTCAAGACGAAGATTTGCCGAAACAAGGCTGGACGTTCACAGAATCTAGAGAAAATGGCATGGGCAGCGTAGTAGAAGCCTTGAGAAGGATGCAGTGGATGGATGTTGCTACTTTCACCGAGGTAAGCTATCCGGACCTGGTGAAAGCATTTTTCGTGTGTTTGAAGACAGAGGCAGATGGGTCCCTTGTCTCCTCAGTAAAGGGTATCTAAATCAAGGTAGACCATGAGTTATTGCACACGTTGTTTGGAGTGAAGACATCTGGACATAGTGGGGTTCACTCCGTGAACTATGAAGCAAAGGTCTTGGCATTATAGGTCCAGGTTTCAGGCTGAAAGACGGAAAATTAGATATCAATCAAATGTCTGCATTCAACCGTCTACTCCATTTCATTATCTGCCAAATTATGGTTCTGCGGAGTGCGACTTTCTCATCTTGCACTAGGGCAGATTCAGATATGATGTTCTGGGTAATCCAGAATAAGGAAATTAACCTGGCCGCAGTCATGTTGGAGAGAATGAAGATTGCTAGTGCTCAAATCTGGGATACAAAGAGCAAATTGAATGTATCCTTGCCCTACGCTCATCTCCTAACCAAGATTTTCAAGCATTTTGGAGTTGATGTATCTGGAGCAGTTGTGGAAAAGATGGGCCAGTCTATAAGGTCCAGGAATTTAAAGAAAATTGGCTTTTCAGTGCAGAATGGGATATGGACCAAGACCTCTGTGGCAGAGGGAGAAGCCATTATCGGCGATGTTCCAGAAATTCAAGAAGAAGCAGCAGATCCTCCAGCAGTGTTAGAGGTCAGATCAGCAGCAGTAGACCAAGCAGCAGCAGATCCAGCAGCGGCAAATCAAGCAGAGATTTCTAGTTCACCCCTCTTGGAGGTTGAATCTCATCCTCCAGAAATTCAAATGGAAGAAGCTGCAGCAGGTGTGACAGATCCTTTGCCCACCTCCATTGTTGCCTCTATCTTAAGAGAGGTTTTAGATTCCCTTCCCTCCTCCTCAGTTGCTTCAAAAGCAGGTGGACTTGATGAAGAAGAAGCTATGGCACCAGGCCATACAGAAATTTTGACTGAATCAATTGTTAATGTTGAGGTGCAAGCAGCCACTCAACAAGAAGTGTTTTGTGAAGTAGCTCCTAGCCAAGGGGAGCAAAGTGCTAAAGAGCCTGAGTTGTCAGAATCCGCGGCAGAAGGTCACATTCAGCAGATTGTTTTGGAGGAAGCTCCTGCCCAGGGGGAGCAAGAAAATGTTGATCTCAATGCTCCTATTCAGGGGGAGCAAGTTGGCATTGAGGAACCATTGATAGAGAATGCTCCTGAGGCAGATGCACCATCTCAGGAAATTCAACCTCCTGCCAGCGTTCTTGTAAGTGAAGGCCCAAGTTCAAGCCATGTTAATATTGAGGAGCCTGTCACTCAGCAGAGCAAACAAAGAGAGTGGTTCACAGAAGGCCAAGAAAGAGCCACAGAAAAGTAAATCTGAAACCAGTTATGGAATTGTTGAAGGCTCAAGGAGATATTTTATCATCAGTTCAGACCAGTGTGCAAGGGATACTTGCTAGTCAAGCTTCGACCACTTCTGAGCTATCTTCAGTCCGAAATGCAATGAAGTGGTTCAATAAGGAAATGTCTGATATGAAGTCCATGATTGCAACTCTTTCAAAGTCAAGTGGAGTTTCTTCTGCAGCTACTCAGAGCAGATCAGCAGCTGTTCCTCGCTCGCACTAGGGCCTCCAGCTCAAGAGTCTCGGCCAGCAGGGCCTTCACTCAAGCATCAGGGCCATCAGGGCCATCAGTGCCAGCATCAGGGCCATCTGGGCCGTCTGCAGTTGTCACAGAGGGTCATGCAATGGGAAAGAGCCCATTGAAGCTACTAAGGCCCCTGACACTTCTACTCTTGCAACTCCAACCCTGTCCTCACCCACATCTCCTTCTACAGCCCCTCCAGCACCACACAATGTAAACATCCTATGCCTCGCACCCAACCATCTTCCTCTCTCATTTCATCTCAACCTTCTTTCTCTCCCACTCCTTCTCACACCTCAGCCCCATCATCATTCTCACCCTCTTCTCCTCTCACCCAAACCACTCCGTTCACCCATCTACATCCTTCAATCCCAAACATCTCTTCTATCCTCCTACTCCTCCTTCCTCTGTCACCCTCCATTCGGAAAAACCTCCACTTCTTGGTGTCTTTGACACTAATATTCTGGATGACCTTGAGAGAAATACCCTCGTCACCATTCTCTCCACTGCCACTCATATCCACAAGACTGATCCTCCCAGTCCTGCCAAGAAAAAGAGGAAACATTCCTCCTCTATCAGCATCTCCTCCTCACCATTATTTCCTCCTCTTTGGTACTCTCTTACCCTCGAACCTCAGAGAAGACCTATCTATAGGGAATACCTTCAAAAGTGCATTCTCTCCACTGTCTATGGTATTCCTTTCCTCAACCTCTCTGAGCATCTAAACGCTGTTCTTCCTTTTACCCAGCTGTCCCACCCTCAAAAATCCAAAATCTTTGAGGGCACTGATTTCAAGACTGAAGATCAGTGGGCCAATGTCAAGGGCAACAAGGCTCAGTACACCAAATACTTGACTGCCAAGGCAGAATCCCTTACCTATCGAGCTCACCCACTCACTCTTTCTGAGTGGTTTACTCTTCAACATAAGAACTCTTGGGGACCCTTCATTCTGAAAGAGATTAGAATTGCCAAGAACTTCCAGCTGTACAGTGATTTCTGCTACTTGAATAAGCTGCCTGATAACCAGTTCTACCAGTTTCATTCAGCCATAGTGATGCTGAGATTAGAACAACCAATAAATCTTCCCCTCTCAGTGGATTTTGCCGCTCTGAAAGTTGACTCTCCAGTTCTTCTGCCGAAGCTACACTCTTTATTGTTTGACTCAGATGCAGGCTCCCATGCCTTTGATATGTTTGCTAAGCTGATGGGCAGAATGTCAGCTAAGCAGGGTAGAATGCCTCCCTTTTTGCGGTTTATCTTCAGAGAATACCACTCTGGCCGCATTTCCTCTCAAGTTTTGGCTCCACTCATCTCTGAGTGTGAGAGGCTTTCTCCCACCATATGGGAAACATATACAAGGAACCCCATCTTCAGTTGCAAGCCATCAACAGTTCCTTGGTCCGTCAAGCTAAACCCATTCTCTCAGCCGAAGCCTTCATGGATCTCAACTCCATAAATCCCATTCAAGAGATCTATGTTCAGTGGGCAGCGATATACTTGCCTTCTATGCTCTGAAGCAGGACCTGCTTGATCAGAAGCTTTTCTATCCAATCTCTCTGGATAGATTTCTCCATCGTGCCAGCTTTGGAAAGAGCACCTACTTCCGATTCATCCTGGACAATGATCAGTATGAAGAATTCCTGGAAGAACAGCGGAAGCTTTACATTCAAAGGATCTCTCCAGCCATGGGTTCTTCCTTCTCAGTTGTTCTTGGTGTTTTCGCCAGACTTTTGAAGACATAGAGATCAAGGCATGGACTGTTATTTCCCAGCATGCCTCCCTCTTGTCTCCTTTGTATTATCTTACTCCTAATTAATACAAAGCCTTCTCTCTTCTTTGTCTCATAGACTATCTTTTGCTTATTGACAAAAAGGGGGAGAAAACTAATGCCACTCTGAAAAACATGTTGTTTTCATTATGTTATTTAGTATATTTTGTCATCAACAAAAAGGGGGAGATTGATGACCAAACTATCTCCATATAAATTCATTCACTTACTTATATATTAATTTTGATGATTAATAAAACATTACTAATGAATTACTTGAGCCTTGAGGACAGGAAATAAAAGTAAAAGAAAGTTCAAGACAATCAGGTAAGACTCTCACTTCATAATCTCTCCAAGTCATTACATCGACTTCTTCATACTTCACACTTCATAACGACTTCTATTGATAATCAGAATGATTCCTTTATAAGTTCATTTCAATTGTCATCATAACAATTTCACAAGTATTATGATCGATTTCCTTTCTGACCGAAAAGTCGTGATGCTTCAAAACAAATCGATACCATAATGATTTCTTAAAGATCTCATAACGATTTTATAAGACATCGCAACGATTTCTTCTGAAAGCGTAACGCCTTGTCTGTCGTAACGATTTCTTTAGTTCTCGTAACGATTTCTTTAGAAGTCACAACGACTTTCTAGCCATAACGATTTCTTTAGTTCTCGTAACGATTTCTTTAGAAGTCACAACGACTTTCTAGCCGTAACGATTTCTTTAGTTCTCATAACGATTTCTTTAGAAGTCACAACGACTTTCTAGCCATAACGATTTCTTAAGTTCTCATAACGATTTCTTTAGAAGTCACAATGACTTTCTAGCCGTAACGATTTCTTTAGTTTTCGTAACGATTCTTTAGAAGTCACAACGACTTTCTAGCCGTAACGATTTCTTTAGTTCTCATAACGATTTCTTTAGAAGTCACAACGACTTTCTAGCAGTAACGATTTCTTAAGTTCTCATAACGATTTCTTTAGAAGTCACAATGACTTTTTAGCCGTAACGATTTCTTTAGTTCTCGTAACGATTTCTTTAGAAGTCACAACGACTTTCTAGCCGTAACGATATCTTAAGTTCTCATAACGATTTCTTTGGAATTCACAACGATCTCTAGCCGTACGACTTCTTCAGTCTCGTAACGATTTCTTTAGAACTCAGAACGATTTGCTTGGTACAACAATTTGTTATGAGTTTCATATCGATTTCTTTGATGATTATAACGACTTGCTTATCAGAAACGATTTGATAAGTAATCACATCGATGTCTGTAACACTCATAACGACTTCTGTATTACTCACAACGATTTCTGTGTTGTCATAATGATTTCATAAGTCATAAAGGCATCGGGCTTGTTCATATCGATTTCATTTGATATATCAGTATAATACTCCTTAATATACGTTGAATAGTCAAAGTCGTATCTCGTCAGTTTGACTGCTACACATTCAATGCTCTCTGAACATATCTCTCATACATGCAGAAAATATCTTCCACTTTTATACTACTCTGTCTACGTCCTTTTTAGACAAAAAGGAGCTTTGCTATATATTGCAATATCTTTCAAACTGCAACTAACAATTGACGACAGCCCTAGCTGTCTCCGATTTATTGTTGACGTGCTTGCAGATACCTGAAAAGATCTATTTGTACAACGTTGGACACAAGATAAAAGATATTAAAATGTTTCTCTGGCGTGTACTAAAGGATAAAAGACTGAAGATCAGAAGCTTCCTTGCAGACCAGTCTAACGTACACCGGGACAAGAGACAACGGATCTTTAACGTTCAAATTTCAAGCAGAAGCTTAAAAACAATACTCAAGACTGAGAAGAAGGCACTTTTTTCGAAGTAATATCATTCTGAAAGAAAGCATCGCCAATCTTTCAAGTCTTTAGTGATTCAAACAAGAGCGAAGCATTCCATTCCTCCATCTTAGCTCTTTAGCTCTCAGTGTTCTTGAAGAAATTCCTGTGAGAGCCAGTGTAGTCTTTGGAGAGAAACCAGTGTTAAAATTCCTTCTCTCTCGAGGCTTGTTTGCTTCAGATTGTAGCTGTTTAAGCTAGTTCCTGAAGCTTGTTCTTATACTTCTTTTATTGTTGTATTCCCTTCTGGGTGAAGGAAGACCTGGTGGTTTCCAGGTGATTGTTTTCCCTTCTGCATGAAGGAATACCTGGTGGTTTCCAGGGTGGTTGTTTTCCCTTCAGGTTGAAGGAAGACCAGTTGAGGCTGGGCGTAAGGATCCGTGAGGGGGATAGTACCCTTGATAGTGAAATCCTGAGATATTGCTCAGGGACTGGACGTAGGTCTCCTGTGGAGAGGAGTTCCGAACTAGGATAAAAATCCTTGTGTCTCGTGGTTGTGTTTTTAGTGTGTTTGCTGTCTCATTTTCTCTAACTCTATCCTTCGTTTAAGTTGTTGTGTAATTCTTTTAGTGAACAGGTATTAATCAAAGAACAAATTTTTAATAACCCATTCACCCCCCCCCTCTGGGCTAGCTAGCTAGGCAACATTCACTACCCTTCCACTGGCCATGTTGCGCACAGGTCCAGAGGTCCGATGTGATTCAAGATAAGAGCAACTTCTAATAGCCATTTAGATCATGTTGATCCTAAAGGATCATAGGTGTTAGGGTACAACCATCTCGTCGCCATATGGGAACCCTCGACATAGGAGACTTACGGAGGCCTGAACAAGGATTCACTAGTACGCAGAAGGAGTATCTCCGACGGAGAGTTCGTCTAAGCCAGAAAAGTGTGTATAGAGAAACAAGTGCTCGACGTTCTAGAGGAATTCTAGAATAGTGGAGCGTCGATAACGGTATTCCCAAAACATCGCGAGAAACGAAGACAAGTTCATTTTAAAATAGGGCAATGTATTACATGATTGACATATTTACCAGATGTATTATGAGATATTTTCATGCCAAGTTGAGCCATATTGGGATGGTTCAAGTGTGTGCATGTGTGAGAGAAGTTTAGATAGAAAGAGATCATGTGCATGTATTTAAATACACAATATATGTTCAGTATAACAAGTGTGTATTACTGCATGTAGGACTGTTAACAAAGGGTATAATCACTGTATAAAGTTATAGCATCATGATTTATGGGTTTTTTATGCAAAAGTCCCAGGTCGCGACGTACCCCAGTAAGGGTCGCGACGGGGGCAGATCAGAACGCGACAGGGGTTTACACAGAACGCGACGGGTCGGGCAGTGCAGGTTGCCAGAATGCGACGGTGTAGCATGTCGCGATCAGATCGCGACAGGTACCATGTCGTGACGGCCCTAAGATTGCAGCCTATCGGGCCGTTGTGTTCTCAGGTTCTGCGCCTGAGGCCGACAGGGAAAGCACATGTTCATGGATTTCGGTCTAGAACTTCCTTATATTGATACATAGTTGTTCAAAAATTAAGAACAAATATTACAAATGATGAAAATTCATGAAACCATTTTAAACAACTCTAGACATGTAAGAGTACTTACAGTAAATAGGAATTTGAAAACAAACATGGTTCGTCGCATGGTTCAATCATGTGTATTCATGAAGAACATAGAACAGTGTACAGTTGAGATGAAAGATTTAATTCAAGCAACATCGTGGATGATAATTAGGGCTTTCAGAGGTAAACGAAGCCTAACTATCATCAGTATCTCCAGTTAAAATTTGAGAGCATGGGATTGAGTATACATGGAGAACAAGAATGTAGAAGAGGGTTCGGGGTCATGCTAGTTGTAGAACTTCAAAAATCAGAAAGAAAAGATTGGCTTGATGGAAAAATATGAAACAAGAGGGCTTTTGTTCCTGATGATTAGAACAATCTACAGACAAAGTTTTTTGATTTTTTGCTCATGAGAATGCCTACCTTTGGTTCGTTTTCCTCTTCTAGGTCTAGAACTTGAAGAACGAGAGAGAGAGCTTAAGAGATCCTTCTCCCCAAAATTCTCCACCTCCTTGGCCTCTTCTCCACGTCCAGCAACCCTTGGCAACGAGCTAGGACCAGCCATGGCGGATTTAGGAGAGTATTTAAGCTTTCCCCCTTTCTATTTCCTAATAGGATCTAACTCCTATTAATTTTGGGATTTCGTATTTTCTTCCTTCCTTCTAAGCTTAAGAACTCCTAATTGGGTTAGGAAGGGAGGAAGGGAGCTAAATTCATGCCAAGCCATTAGGGTGGTTTGGGAATCCAATTCCCACCCATACTAGCTATTTTACTCATTTAATAACCCTTTTCTATTTAGGCAATAATTAAATTACGAATTTAGGGTGTTTTCCTATTATTCTTCTTTTAAAAATCCCTATTTTGGCCCAATAAGTTTTAAAGGGTTCATTTAATAAAGCCTTGCTTTTTTCATTTAATGGGTTTTATTTAATTCCCTTTTATTTGATTTTTTTTCTAATTGCTTTTAATTTTATTATTATTGAATTTTTTTATTTTTAAAAAAATCCAGGTTGCTACAGAATTTAGTAATTTTGTCATCATAAAAAAGGGGAATAATGTTGTGTTTTGGTTCTAATTTGTTTTGATGATGACATATGTTGACATAATCCTTGTGTCTCTTGAAGATATTGTTAAATCTTCGTTCGATTGATGCGCGTTCATGCCTTCATGTTGAATACCCCTTAAATAATGTTTACATATCATAGATTGACTGACCATTTTGATAATTTGCATAATTGTTGCATTGAATATTTAGTTTTGTTCCTTGTCAGTCGAAGCACGGAACTTCAGATGTCCACTTTTTGTCGCAGTCAGTCGAAGCAAGAATTCGTACATGATGAAGCTAGACTTTGCATATGACAAAGCCTAGACTTTGCATATGACGAAGCTAGAATTCGCATATGACAAAGCTAGAATTCATGTATGACGAAGCTAGACTTCGTATATGACGAAGTAACTTTGCATATGACGAAGCTACACTTCGTATATGATGAAGCTAGACTTCGCATATAACGAAGCTAGACATTGTATATGACAAAGTAACTTGCATATGACGAAGCTAGACTTTGTATATGACAAAGTTAACTTCGGCTGATCACGACATATTTGTCATTGTGACTTCGGATGTTCACATTTACACTTGATCAGTCGAAGCAATGGCACTTCATATATTCTTGTGCTAGTCATTGTCATCCGAAGCAACTTGACTACGGATGTCACGATTTAGTCTATGCCTGTTGAAGCATTGTGACTTTGGATTTTCATGTGTTAATTCTGGCCAGTCAAAGAAATGGATTTCGTATATTCTTGCTATAATCTCTATCAGTAGAAACCAAACTTTGACTGAAACTTCAGATGCTCAATTTGAGTCATGGTCAGTCAAAGTGTTGGGACTTTGGATATTTGTGTTATAGTACTTGGTAGTCGAAGTTCTGATAGCCAACTCTTTGACAGTCAAAGTTCTCACAGTCAAATCCCTGACAATTGAAGTCTGGCCAATCTATTGTTGTTATAGATTGAAGTATATTATTGCTTTTTCTCCTGAATGCTTTAAGATGTTATCTGTGCAGGATATCATGTTACTAGCACGTGTCTCACTCAAGATGCTTGCGGAAAAAAGAAGCAGAAAAAGGGCGATCAGAAATGGAGTGAAGAATATTCCTAGCACCGGCATGGGAGAAAAGAGAGAGAGCAGCGAGCAGAAGAAGGAGCCAAAGAGGAGGAGAGAAGGAGCAACAATAAAGAATAAGAAGAGCTACCATCTGAGAAAAAGTAGAGCAGAAACAGAAGTAGAAGAAGAAAGCTGAGTATGATTCAGCAAAGGCGACATCTCAAAGCTCCATTTTAGGAGTATGAGTACCCTTGAAGAGCTCCTTCCTAAAGGAGAATGATGTGGTGACCCACTGCACCTTAAGAGAGCAGATCAAGCCTCATCAGAAGAAGATCAGAAGGATCTAGAGCAAGGCGATGTAATTCAAGGCTGATTCGAGGGAGTTTAGATCAAATTGGCTGAGAAGCACATCCAGATGATGCGTTCATGCAAGATGATCTGAAGTACTACTCCAACTCTCATGATATAAAAATTCAAATAGTTCAGAGAAAATTGGGCAAAACCGAAGGACTAGTATTTGAGGATTTGTCTCCCTTAACTCTAATCTTCTTGTGAATTTGATTTTCACTTTTAAACTTCAATGTGAACACCTTGGGTGCTCCTACTAGTGTTAGGAGTGTCGATCCCACACTGTGTATGTGTGTGGATTTGGCGGTTAAGCTGTGAGTCAGCAGTCAAGTTGTATGTCAGCATTTAAGATGTGAGTCAGCAGTCAAGCTGTGTGTCAGCATTCAAGCTGTGAGTCAGCAATCAAGCTATGTGACAGTGTTCAAGCTGTGTGTCAGTGGTCAAGCTGTGTGTCAGTGTTCAAGCTGTGAGTCAGCAGTTGTTTGCAGCTGTGAATCAGCGGTTCAATGAAGCCTTACTTTGTTTATGTGAGGGGTGGACGTAGGTCTATGTCTGTGAGCCGAACCACCTTAAAAATATCTTGTGTAGTGGTTTGTTGTGTTGATTCTCTACTAGAATGCTTTCATAGGATTTTGATCACCTTCTAAGTACTCAAGATTACACTGTGTATTTGTTAATCAAATCAGTGGGTACCTATTTGAATAGGTATTTTAATTTGATGAAATTTTAATTGAATAAGGTTTCTACTACAAATCTATTCAACCCCCCCTATATATTTGCCATATCACTGCATCAATGATCCAACAAAATTAGCATTTTTGAATGGTGTTATAAAAGATGAGGTCTATGTAGAACAACCTCCTGGTTTCGATGATATAGATCATCCTAATCATGTTTTTAAATTGCATAAGGCTTATATGGTTTGAAACAAGCACCTAGAGCTTGGTATGAAAGACTCAGTGCATTCCTTTTAAGTCATGATTTCATTAGAGGCAAAGTAGACAACACTTTATTTATTAAATTCTATACTAAAGACATATTAATTGTACAAATTTATGTTGATGACATCATCTTTGGATCTACTGATGAATCTATGTGCAAGTATTTTGAAAAGTTAATGTAGGGAAAATTTGAAATGAGCATGATGGGGGAGCTCAACTATTTTCTTGGACTATAATTTAAACAATACAAAGAAGGCACTCTCATTAGTTAAATGAAATACACCAAGGAATTATTAAAGAAATTTGTATTTGACAATGCAAAGTCTTTACCAACTCCAATAAGCACCTCAACAAGGTTAGATAGTGATCCACAAGGTAAGAAAGTGGACCAAAAACTTTATAGAGGTATGATTAGTTCGCTACTTTACTTAACTTCTAGTAGGTCTGACATTTTATTTAGTGTATGCATGTGTTCTAGATATCAATCTGATCCCAAGGAATCTTACTTGATTTCAGTAAAAAGAATTTTGAGATATTTAGGTCATACTCATGACTTAGGTGTATGGTATCCTAAAACCTACAAATTTAATTTAATTGGATACTCAGATGCTGATTATGTTGGATGCAAGGTGGATAGAAAAAGCACCAATGGTTGGTGTCAATTTCTTGCAGGTTGTTTGATCTCATGATCTTCAAAGAAACAAAACTTAGTAGCCTTATCAACTGCTAAAGCTGAATATGAGGCTGTTGGGAGCTGTTGCACTCAATTTCTCTAGATCAAACAACAAATTGAAGATTATGGACTACATATCAAGACTGTTCCACGACTTTGTAACAATACCAGTGCTATTAATCTCGCCAAAAATCATGTGCAGCACTTAAGGACCAAACATATTAAGGTTAGGAGATCATGTAGCTAATGGTAATTTTAGTATTTATTTCATGGATACTTAAAATTAGTTAGTAGAGAACTTTACAAAGGCCTTACCTGAAGACAGATTCACCTCTCTTAGAAGGGAATTAGGCATGTGCAATTTGTAATGGATTTATTTCCATATAACTGAAATACTTCAATTTGTTTCACAACAAAAATTATTCATATCTTTTATTCAAATCAATTCTATCCTCTCTTATGTTTCATTCAATTTGCTTTCGTCAGCAATCAATATCTTTTGTGTATAAACCATTCAATAATTTATACACAATACTTTTGTCGTTTTGTGTATTCAATACCTCACAGATTTCGATTGCTTTCTCTCCTCTACTAGATCGATGAGTTGTAACCCATTCTCTATCGATTCTCTCTCTCTCTCTTCACGCCCTTTCGACTCCAAGCTCCACGAAACCCTCCTTTGGTTTCATGAGTTCAAAAGTGCCTCTCTCTTCTCTTCAAGATTCTTGATCTTTCTTGGTCAAATTTATTGTGGGGTTTTGCTCTCCTACCTCCTATGAGCCCGAAGATTCTTCCTTTTTAGATTATCATGGCCGCATCAGGGAGTTCCAGCACTTTGGGAGGATACAATGCAGAGTTCCTCATGACAGATCAGCTCCAGAGGTATAAGACTATCAAGATCAAGATTTGTGGAAACAAGGCTATAGATTTTGGCATATTTGAATAAGCATGACATGGTTAACATTGTGGAAGCTCTAGAAAGGATGAAGTGGACTAGTTTGTGCATAGTTTCTGAACCTAGTTACTTACATTTAGTGAAGGCGTTCTACACCTGTCTACAATTTGAAGATGGAGCAACACTGGTATCGTCAGTCAAAGGTAAGCACATAAGGATAACTTTTGACCTATTGGAGGAGTTATTTAATTGTTCCATAGAGGGTCATAGTCTCGCAAGCTCAGTTGATATTCATGTCAAGGGACTAGGCATCATTGGAATAGAATATAAGCTTAATGAAGGAAAGATCGACATAAATCAGTTTATTGCTTTGAACAGAATGCTTCATTTTATTGTATGTCAAATTTTAGTTCCCCATGGTGCCAGTTTCTCTCAATGTACAAAAGGGGATGCAGATGTCATGTTTTGGGCCATGCAAAATCAAAAGGTAAATATGTCACAAATTATTTTTGAGAAGATGAAATCCTTTGTTGAACTTATCTGGGATGTGAAGAACAAGCTGGCAGTCCCTCTTCCCTATGCTTATCTACTCACAAAAATCTTTTGACACTTTGAAGTAGACGTAGAAGGGGAGTAGTTGGAAAGAATAGGTCAGGCTATTAGAACCAGAAATCTCATGAAATGTGGATTTACTCTTTCTGGAAATGTATGGTCCAAGAATCTATGACAGCAGGAGAAGCCATTATGGCAGATGTTCACAGTGCAGAAGCTCCCTCCACTCTAGAAGTTAAGACTAATGATATGAATGCAGAGACAGCTACATCTGTTATCCCTGATCAAAGAATTGAGGATATACTTTCTGTGCATATTGAACCTATTGAGTCTTTTCTACAACAAGAAGATGCAAGCATTATGGTGAACTTGTTGTATAGGAAATGCTTGTTGTTACTCATGTGGAGGTAGCTCTTGTTAAGGAGAAAGCTCCTATTGGGGGAGATCATCAAGAATTTTTCACACCTGATGTACAGATGGAAAATTTAGATATAGTTTCTGAAGAACCCTTAGTGGCACCAATCTAGGGGGAGCTTGAAAAAAATGTTCATGAGGATATGTTTGTGGAAGGACTAGTAGAAGATGCATTTGATGATGATGCCCCTGTCCATCAACCTAAAGATGGGATTCCCATTGATGGACTTATTGATGATGAAATTATTGATGTAGCACCTACTGGTGATGCTGATGTCTGACAAAATGATGTTCCTGAAAGAGTAGTTGCTCCTATCTCGGACACTACTGTACCTCCTCTCCCCAAGAAAGGACACAAGATGATCAAACAGCTGAAAGCCTGTGTTCCCCTAGAGCCTGTTATAGAAAGGCTCGATGCTCAAGGATAAATACTATGTACACTACACCATGACATTGAACCTGTTGTAGATAGCCAAAATGTTCAAAGAAGACTTCTATGTGAGGTAAAGGATGGGCTTAAATATATAAAGTTGAGTTGAGCAGTTGCGGACCATGGTGACTGACCTCACCCACCTTGTAAGAACTCACCTAATCTCATCTGCTTTAGTCAATAGACATGATGATGTTGTTGAACCTCAAGGGCCAACTGAGCAAGAGAATGCTTCAGTACTAGTTGTAGAAGAAGAAGGAGGGCCATCATAGCCTTTAGATTAGGCAGAAGAGGAAGCAGGGCCATCAGGGCCTCCAACACATTCAAGGCAAGTAGAAGAAGTTGTTGGGCCATCAGAGACATCTGAGCAATCAGAAGTCGTAGGGCCACCAGGGACCTCAGTACCAGCTGTTCAATCAATGATTTGGACCCTAGCACATACAATATTCTTGCAGAGATTCCAACTGTGGCTCAGTGGGAACAGTCACCTAACCCTTCCTCACCAACAGATCCATCCACTGCTCCTTTTGCTCATGCACCTTCCAAGGAACCCCTTCCTAAACATGTTTCATCTCCAATACCCTTTATTGGTGAACCAATTTCATCCCCTGCACCCTCTTCTTCCATCAACCCACCATTGGCCACCTCCCCACCTACTTCTTCACAACCTATTCCCTCACCATCAATCTCAATTACTCAAGTAGAAGCACCACCAACCTATACATCCTTCTCTTTTAGAACCACTTCAGTTGGACCCTCTACATAAACTTCCACCCACACCTTTTCTTCCCTTCATCCACCTACTCCACAATCCTTCATCACCATCATTCCTAGAGGAGCATGTGTTGCTGACCACACAGTTAGTGACATTAAAGATGAATTTGAGAAATCCATTATCAGGGTAGTTCTGTCTATTGCCTCTCATGTTCACAGAATATATTCTCTTCCCTCTTCAAGGCCAAATCCTAAAAGAAGAAAAATCTCTCAAGAGCTTGTACTCCACAGTTCTCCAGATCTATTTCCCCCACTATGGTATTCCTTGGCTATCAATAATAGGCGAAAATCAATATATACAAAGTACATTCAGAAGTGCACTTTTGTAGAAGTTTTTAGGTTACCCAGTTTGAATCTATTAGAATATCTCTCTCTGATTTTCCCTATATCCAATGTGCCAAAATTTGAGATGCACAAGATTTTATCTACTGTTGAGTCAAAGACAAAGCGACAATGGGCTAGGTCCCATAGAGCCCTATATAGGAAGTTTGAGATTAAAAGGGATAGAAGGCATCGTCAAGCAGATCATCCAATTTCACTTTTTGAGTGGTTTGTGCACCAGCACACCACTAATTGGGGCCAAAGATTCAGAAAGAAATCAAGTTGTTGAAGAATTTCTAGTTGTATAATGATTATTGTCATACTCATGTGTTGAACCTCTATTCAAAATATGCATTGCACGTTCAAAGATTCAAACCATAACATATAATAGTTTTGAAGATGACAAAATAAACAGATATTTATTGACAAACAAAACATGTCAAATACTACATTTCTCTCTCTTACATATCATATAATAAAATCTCTAAAAACATACCTCGTCATTCTTCTCAGAAATCTTAAGTATAACTTCGTTTGCCTAAAGAACATGAGAAGTTCACTTCATCATATCCAAACATCACTTCATCATATGTGAAGTAAAACACGAAGATTTCACTTCGACGGATCACGTTGAAATCATGATATACAACGTTCACTTCGTCATATCCAAAGTTCACTTCGTCATATCCGAAGCTCACTTCATCATATCCGAAGTTCACTTCGTCATATACGAAGTAAAACATGAAGAATTTACTTTGATTAATCACATTGAAATCGTAATATACGAAGTTCACTTCGTCATGTGCGAAGTAAAACACGAAGAATCCACTTCGATTAATCACGTTGAAATCATGATATACGAAGTTCACTTCATCATATCTGAAGCTTACTACATCATATCTGAACCTCACATCGACATATACGAAGGACACTTCGTCATATCTGAAATGTCACATCGACTAATAACATTATATATTCACCAGATAAAATGAAGACTATATTAATTATATGATACTTTTGCATCATTAACATTTTTCATCATACTCATGACATTCTTCATTTATTGAAAATTTAATTCATGATTGTACGTCTAGTTCAAATATATATTCCTGATTTCAACTATATCCTGAAATACGAGTTTTTAGTACAAATTGATTAAAATCAATTTCTGTATTTCACTTTACAAAAGCTCTCAGATATAATATTGTATAGCTTTCTCTCATAAATTTAAAAGTATCCATATCCCGAAGTCTTAGTCAAAATTAGCGAAAAGGGTCTTCTGACAACTGCTACAAGAACATCCATATTGTCTTTTGTCAGAACTGCACTATACCTACTACATATTCTATAATATCATTGTGCAAAAATTTGTTCATAGAATATTAATTGTTAGTGCACAGAAGATAGCCGTCAATATTTGAAATATCTCACAAGTACCTATGAACATATCCGTAGCTAACATACTGGACACAGTCTAGTAATCTTGGAACTTGTCTCGTTCAAGATAAAAACAAAATAGCATTCACACAATAATAGACTAATCAATGTCAATGTAAAAGGCATGCACATCTCCCTCGGAAGAGGACATGCACGTCGCCCTTGGAAGAAGAACTGCAATGACTATCTTTCCAACCGATAGATTCAAACAGATCAAGAAATGGATACAAAGATGAAGCCTATAAATATAAAGATAGTTGAAAGAAGCAAGATGCCAATGTGAGATATAACAAGTGATATACAAGAAAGAAAGAGAGATACAAGCACATACACGAGAAGAGGTGAAAAAGGTGTACGTGTGTTGCTTCAAGCTTCCTCTCCGTAGACAATGCATGGGTGCTGCATTGAAGCCTTGCCTATGCATGTAGTGAAGCAGTTGTTCAAATCTTACCTTTCTAAGGTTCTCTTCTTAGACTCATGAAGTCTTTCTTCAGACTAGAGTTTCTCTGCCTTATTCTTCTAGTATGGAGTCCTTCGGAAGTCTAGAACTCCACATAAGGAGTCTGCCAAAAGTAAGTTCACCCTTTGAGAAGGGAAGACCTGTAAGGCCCCTGATTTTTCATCTTTGGTGATTTCTTATGCATGTATAAATGTATGCCATCGATTTATAAATTTTATTGTGCATAGTACTTACTTGTTTACATTGCGTGAATAAGTATTATTTTAATGTGTGCATTGTGGATTATATATATATATATATATATATATAATGTGTGTGTGTGTGTGTGTGTGTGTGTGTGGTGTACATAGAATTTATACAGTTTTAAGTTCTGTTCTGGTGGCTAGTTGGCGTCAACATCAGTTGACGTTGACCATAAATCAGCGGCCACATCGATGGATGCCTACTCAGAATTGGCGGCTATTGATGTTGACGTTTACCTCCCAGATCTATTGCGATTTCAGATCTGGAAACACCTCCGGAAATGTCGCCCTTGGTTTAGGAAACCGTCCCCCAACGGTAACCTAGACCCTAAACGCGTTCCTAAAAACCTCAACCCTATAAAAGAGGCAGATTAGGGCTCAGTTAGGTCCTTTTGACTCTTTGTCAAAAACCCTAACATTTTATGTGCGAACCCCGACTTTGGAACTCCTTGATTCGGAGATTTGAGGCTTCATCCGGCGTTCTACAATGACTGCAGAGGGCTCTAAACATCTAGGAACGACTTCCCCACACTGGTGTGCAGAGGAGATCAACACAGAACTTGGATCGAGGGAGTTTTGAGGACTCTTTGGCTCTGGCCGAGGAGAGCTTCTCCAGCTTAAATCGTTGCTTGTGGATTTTCAAGAGGCAAGTAACCCTTCACATCACTCTTACATACGTCTAGTAGGTCCTAGGATTTTCTGGAATTTTATTCGTGTCCTGGACCCCAATTCACCAAGATTTTACGTTCAGTCTGTGTTTTGCACAAATAGGAACTTAACGGTAGGATCCCTTGCTGTTAAGATCCTCAGTTGGCGGCGACCTTTGTTGTCGTTAACCTGATAGACAGCCACATGCATGCCGTCAAGTTCGCCAGACCACAACAGTGTGCATGCCTGACTTATGTGACCTATTTTTCAGATTTCTGCGTATAAGGATATAATGTAAAAGTGTTATGCTATATAATACCATTATTGGATTATGTTGTGGAAATTTTATGAATTCTGTGGAATACCCTATTTATCTGGAATTTCTTAAATGCATGTTAAACAGGTTTTAATCTTGTAAAATTTTGTTTGTGCAATCTGTGTGGAATCCAAGTGTCATCAAAATTCTATGAAATGTTTATGGGTTTCAATTCATACTGTAGAAATTTGGGAAAATTCTGATATTTGTATAAATTATTACATTTTCTGAATGGTAAAATAGTGAGCATGTTTTTATTAATATAGAAATTTAGATAAATAGTGTAAAAATAGTTAAATTCTTAGAAATTGATGTATGTTTAGGACTGTCAGTATCCATGTGTAGAATGAGTTGTGGGTCTGAACAATGAAAATCCATACTAGTTTGACTCTGTTTACTTTGTATAATACCACTTTTGGAAATTTCATAAATTGGTGTAATTCATAAAAATACAAAATTCGGTATGCATGATGGGTAACCTGTAAGAAATTAGTGGTTAAATTTTCGTACTGAAATGATGACAGTAACTACATATGTAAGTTTTTTGTGAGCATTGATCAATAATACATGTTAATGAGGTTGTTAATGAAATCAACTAATTTCAGCATGAAAAGACTTGTTTCGAATCTGTTTAATATTGAGAACAGTAGTACCATGCTAGGTAATACTGAAGTATGTAAATGTGTGAGCATGAAATGGATGTGTTAAAAATTGTGCATTAAGTGTGTGTTAAAAGATTAGAGAAAATGTGTAAATGTGTCAATGGGTGGCATTGCTACCTTAGAGGGCTGTGGAACTGTACTGTGGTAAAATCCCCACAGGAAGGTTCATAGTGTATGATATCCCATGGGCATTGGGATTAAATCCAGGAGGCGGACAAGTGCCGCTGGTTAGGGTGGAGAGTGCTTCTCCCGGTTCTGCGCAGTAACTAAGATTTATCACTGAAATGTCTAGGTGATAGATATGTGTGTGATGTGATTAGTGTGTGTCCTTCTAGAGGTGGTTTGGACTATGTGTCATGGCATATAATTAAAAATATGTGATCATGTGTGTGAAAGTGTGAACAAGTGAATTAGATAAGTGAAACTGTGTAAATGATTGGGTGAGAATATGAATCAACGGTATAACATGTAAAATGATAATTCCATATATCAATGTGATATATCCATGTCAAAACAGCAATCTATTCATGTGTGTAGATGTGTTAACCATGTGAAAATGATCATAGAATCCATGTTAGGAATGTTTTTGTAATATGTGTAAACTCCATGTTTAAAATGGTTATTATCTTAGTATGTAAATGCAATTAAATGAGATTAATTTAGCATATTGTAAAGTGTGTAGAAAGCATGTGATAGGTTTTAAGTCATTGTAAAAATTGTTATAAATCACATATCATGTGTAGCACGTATAGAAATCATGTTTAGGTTTTTGAAACATTATTAATTCCATGCTTTATATGATAATGGTGTAGCATGAGAATGTGTAAGGTCAGGTGATCTATGTATGTTTGGTGGTTGGAGTTACTTGTTGAGTTCTTTTGGACTCATTCTTGCTTCGGCGTATAGGTGCAAACATTTCTACTTCTTCCGAGGAGATTGTTAGGAGCGAGTCGGAGCGGGAGTCGGAGATCTTTTGTGTTGGATTCTGCATTGTATTTTCACCTTTCATAGTATGTAATAGAAGACTCTGCATAGTCTTATGTGGACAATGTAATAATTGAAATTTCTCAGTTATGAAGTATTTACTTTTCCTTTTCTATATAGACTGTGTATAAATGATGATGATGGAATAAGAGTTACTTTCCAATTATTTCATTTCCGCTGTCCTGTGTTATATATATTTGTGTATGTTTCAGCCTAATTGTACAATTGTTGGGTAAATGTCCCACTGTAGCGGCGTTCATTATACCGATGAGGGTTGGTGTAACCGTACCAGTATAAGGAGGGTCGTTACAGAGATTTGTATCAAATCAATCAGGCTGAAATTGTACATAAATATACACATACCATCATCTTCATTGTATGCTAAGTCTGTATAGATTGTCCACATAGATAAGTAAATAGTTAGAAATTAGATAGTCTAGTTCTAAATTGTGATTAAATCATTTTGCAGGATATGGCTTCATGTAGTAGGCGTGGTGTTCCTGCTCTTGAAGGTGAGCAGAGGAGAGATGAGCCTCGGTGTTTTGATCAGGGTGAGCAGCAGGCCCCAGCACCCCAGGGTCCTGTGCTTCCCCCACCACCGCCAGTGGACTATGGAGTGTTCATGCAGGGTCTAGTGCAGGCCAAGCAGACGCAGGCCCACACCCAGGCTCAGGTGGAGGCTCAGCAGGCTCAGGTTAGAATGATAGACATGGTAGTCTGTTTTACTTGATGATCTATTTATTATGTTGATGTGCTATATGTGTTGCTTATGTTGGTTGTTGTAGCAGGCTCAGGCGCCAGTTCCCCAGGCTCAGGACCATGGTGGACCCTCCATCATGGAAAGGTTCAAGAGGATGTCTCCACCTTCTTTTAAGGGGGAGAGCGATCCATTATTAGCTGAGAGCTGGATGAGGGAGATCGAAAAGATCTTCTGGGCTATTAGGTGTGCTGAGGATGACAAGGTCACTTTAGCCACCTATATGCTGCAGGTATGTGTAAATTTATCTGGTGGTTATTTCTTTAATTATAGATTATGTTGGTTAGTCCTTATGGGTGGTTTTGGAAGGAGCGAGCCGACATGTGGTGGTCCTTATTGTTACGTACTAGGTTCAAGGATGGTGCTGTGGAGGTTGGTATGGATGAGTTCGTGAGGCTCTTCCGAGCCAAGTTTGTTCCGGAGCACATCCAGGACAAGATGGAGCAGAAGTTCCTCTCGTTGACTCAGGGCTCCATGACCGTGCTGGTGTATGAGGCCAGGTTTGCTGAGCTATCAAAGTATGCCCCTCATATTGTAGCTGATGAGCGCAGGAAGGCGAAGAAGTTCGTGATGGGTCTGAGACCATCACTGAGGATGAGGTTGGTGGCTTTCGACCATCGTAACCTCGAACAAGCGCTCAGCGCGGTGTGTCGGCAGGAGGGAGAGATGGAGTAGTACCTGGAGTAGAAGAAGGCTTCTCAGAAGAGGCCTGCAGCTCCTTTCCAGAGGCAGGAGAGGAAGAAGGTGGCTTTTCAGTGACCGCAACGTCCCGTGGCATCGGGAAGCAGTCAGGTACCTTCTCAACGTTCCCCTAGTGTCCAGAAGGAGTGTCCTCATTGCGGGAGGGCACATGGTGGTACGGAATGTTGGAAGTTGGAGGGGAAGTGCTTGAAGTGCGGGAGCAGCGAGCATATGATCAAGGATTGCCCCAGACTGCAGCAGGGAGGTCAGCGTGGAGCGGCATCAACCCCAACAGTAGCAGCGCCAGCGACAAGACGACCAGGGAGACCTCGAGCCCCAGCTTGAGTGTTTGCGTTAGCTCGTGAGGACGCCGAGCAGGCGGATCATGTCACCGAAGGTACGATTTTGTTCTTAGGTGTGCATGCTTGGGTTTTGTTCGATACAGGTGCTACCCACTCGTTCATTTCCGAGCATTTTGCTAGGCAGTTAGCCCTAGAGTCTTGACTAGAGTCTGAGGAGTTAGAGGTTCCTCTATCTTTAGTACACACACCCGCAGGTACTGTATCGACTAGGAAGTGTATTCCGTCTTTACCGGTGTGCATCGAGGATAGAGTCCTAGAAGTGTGTTTCTTCTTGCTAAAGATGAAGGACTATGATGCTATTCTTGGTCTGGATTGGCTAGAGGAGCATTATGCGTTAGTAGATTTTCGTGGGAAGAAGATCGTTTTCCGCATTCCTGGTGAAGATAATTTTCTCATCCTTTGCCAAGGAACTTGGCAGGGAAGTTTGTCATCTCTGCCATGAGGGCGATGAGAATGGTGAACAAGGGTTGTAACACTTTTCTTGCCAGCGTGGTATTAGTACCCAAGGCTGATGAGTCACCTACTCTTGTGGAGATAGATGTAGTGCGAGAGTTTCCAGATGTCTTTCCTGATGATTTATCTGGATTGCCACTGGCTAGAGAGATAGAGTTCACTCTAGAGTTTTTCCAGGCACCTCTCCTATCTCGAAGGCACCTTATCAGATGGCCCCTACGGAATTAGCTGAGCTAAGGAAGCAATTGCTAGATTTGTTAGATAAGGGATTTATTCACCCTAGCATTTCCCCTTGGGGTGCACTTGTCTTATCCGTGAAGAAGAAGGATGGATCACTTAGGTTATGCATCGATTATAGAAAGCTAAACCAAGTGACGGTGAAGAAAATGTATCCCTTACCTCGGATTGATGATTTGTTTGACCAGCTACAAGATGCATCAGTCTTTTCTAAGATTGATTGAGGATGTGTCCAAGACGGCTTTTAGAACCCGTTATGGACATTATGAGTTTTTGGTCCTTCCTTTTGGTCTGACCAACGCCCCTATAGCGTTCATGGATCTCATGAACAGGGTGTTTAGACCGTATATAGATAGTTTTGTGGTAGTTTTCATTCATGACATGTTGGTCTACTCTCCGGATGAGACCACACATCGTCAACATTTGGGGGTAGTATTAGAAGTTCTCCGTGAGCACAAGTTGTATGCAAAATTCAACAAGTGCGATTTTTGTTTGCGCGAGGTTCATTTCCTTGGGCATGTTATCTCTGGTGCTGGTGTAGCAGTGGATCCAGCAAAAGTCCAGGCTATTATGGATTGGGAAATTCCCAAGACTCCTTCAGAGATTAGGAGTTTTCTTGGTTTGGCGGGTTATTATCGGCGATTCATTGAAGGATTTTCATCCATCGCCGCACCGTTAACTCAGCTAGCCAGGAAGGGAGTAAAGTTTGTATAGTCTGAGGAGTGTGAGAGTAGTTTTCAATTGTTGAAGACTAAGCTCACATCGGCTCCTGTGTTAGTTTTTCCGAGCGCGTGTAGAGGGTTTTGCTATCTACACGGATGCTCTCGGATTGGCCTTGCCTGTGTATTTGTGACGGCCCTCATTATACCGGTACGGTTATACCAACCCACGTCGGTATAACAAGTGCTGCCACAGTGGGACATTTACCCAACGATACAAACAGCTGAGATACACGCAAATATACAACAGAGTAGCGGAAGTAAAAGAGAACTATCTCCATTCATTCATCATCCACATTAAACATACATGCAGTTTACAATTTGCAAAAGGAACCAAAGTTCACATAAATTAAATTACTGAAATGGAAATACATAATGTCCACATAATAATTCTTCTCATGATAATTCTATACAATGTTCCAAGTACATACTAGGAAGTACACAATCACAAAGAACTCTAAAAACTAGCTAGTCTCCACGCTCGGAGTCCGTCTCTGCTGCTCCTCTAAGGGTACTGTGTCACCAACTATACCTGTACGCCGAAGCAAGGAGTGAGTCCAGGGACTCAGCAAGCAACACTATTCATGATATGCACGTGCAAGTCCTAGTGGTTTCTACATGCACATTACAATTAGCAACACATAGCATGCTAGTCAATTCAAGTTTTCAACCTATCATGGAAGTCTACAATTTTATACATAACTCATGCTTTTAGATTTTTAAAATAAAATCCACCTATCACATGGTCTCTATTCAATTTGCTCATGAACTTTAATCTTTTACAGAATCAAACATGAGAGCTATCAATATGGACAATTACATGCATGAAAGGGAAACACAATTTGCATGGATTCCACATATTCTTAAGTGCATACATAACTTTTTCACATGCTTTAGGTTGCTGATTTCACATGGTTCAATGACTATAAATCTACACATGAGAGCTACAACGTTGCTTAAAACCTCACATATGAACAATCCATCATGCCACTTTGCACATATATTCATTTGTTGTCCCTACCATGGATTCTAAACACTTTGTACACATAACATGAGAATAATAACATGCATTTTCTGAATTCACATGGGTTCAGATTTAGTCTCACATGGTTTCAATAACACATTTACACATCGAGAATTTCACATTTTCTTTTACACAAATTTCCTCTTTTCACGTGGTTACACTTTACACATACACATTCACATGTCACTTACACATTACACATGGTCACATACACATTTCACGTTACACTTTACACATATTTAGGTGCCGTGACACATAGTCCAAACAACCAAAAAAGGACACAACACATCACATCACATAGACGCCATCTAGGCAATACAATGGCGACTCTTGGACTGCGCAGACCGGGAGAGAACAAGTCTCCACCCTAACCAGTGGTACTTGTCCACCTCCAGGATTTCCCCCTAATGCCCTTGGGTCACTTAACACATGAACTTTCTCAGGGGGACTTTTCCCTGATACGGCTCCACTGCCTTCTCGGAAGCAGTATCACATGGCACAATTACACTTTTACACATTTACCGTTTTACACATGGTTTTTACACTTTACACTTTTCATCACATTCACACTTTCTTACTCACATGAACACCTTGTTTTTACTAACATGGTATTACAGAGTTTCAAGGTTTAACACACAGTAAAACCACTAATCATGCTGGGTTTAACGGGTTTAAACAAAATCTAATCACATTTCGATCATATGTACGAATTATTCACATTTCACATGAAAAGACATAACTTTTTATTTACGGGTCCAAATGACCTGAAATTTTTACCACATGCTTTTTTCGGGTTCGTAATCATACTCTCAAATTTTTAGATTTTTCTGAGCTACATAGAAGTTACAGAAAATAAAACGCCTAATTAGCATGCTATTAACAACTTAAGTTATCATGGGTCTAACACATCTTGTAATTTAGCCACTTGCTGTTTTGTACAGAGACTAATAATATATGTATGATTTTAGAATACCACATTACCCTAATTCATACATCTATAGATCAATTATCACACCCATTTTCGCATGTTTTCATTTTACCGAATCGAGCTTATTTACAAATTTCACAAGCATGGATAAATTACTAAAATTTGCAAACGCATATGCTGACCCACTATTCTTCATGATCAAACCGAAACTAAGGCATTCACACTAATCTAAATCATAAATCATGGATTTTGCAAAATTGTCTAAAGTCATGCTCACAAGTTTACAAGATATCATTATCCCACATTCACCATCACATCCCACATTCATTCACACACCACAACTAACCATATACATAGAGTATAAGCTTTACCATAATCCTCATCGCATAAAACATACCAAAATTACTGCATAAGTGGGACAAAATAGCCACTGTTATGTCCAGAAGAACTAGGCGGCGGTCTCTGGCCGCTGACCCAGGGCAGCGGCATGGTCGATGGACGCCAAGCTCATCACAGGGGTCCAGGGACCTTGCCGTCTAACAGGTCTGTGCAGAAAACACAGACCGAGCTCTGAAACTTGGGTGAATTAGAGGGTCTAGGACTTCGAGGAAAATTCCATAAAAATAACAAAACCACCTAGACTCATACGGGGACACCATAGATAGGTCACTTGCCTTTAGAATTTCCTCCAAGGGATTTATGGCTCGAAGAAGACCTCCTTGGGCAGTCCCAAGAAGTTGCAGAACCTCCCTCTAGATCGCCTTCCTCCGGGCTCCTGGGTGATCTCCACGCCGAGGGATGATGGGGATGCCTTTTCCTTTGCTCCAGCTTCCTCCTTGTCGCAGTAGATCTCCAAACCAAGCTCCTAGGGGTCGGATTTGGGGTTCTAAAATGGGGTTTTTCTCACAGCTCACCTAGGGTTTTTCTCTCCTCTATTTATCCTCTTGCAAGGTGAAATGAGAAGGGGGAGGCCAAATCCGGTTCAGACCTAATGAGAGCCCCTCACCCACTCACCATACCGATTAGACAACCTTAGAGCCGTTGGGGGACATCCCCCAATGGAGGCCATGCCTTGCTCCCGGATTTTCTGGCTCTGCAACGCATGCAGGTCAGAAAAGTTGGCGTCCATATTGCTAGACGTCGGAGTTAGTGTTGTCGTCCATGTCTGGACGCTGACACCAGCTCAACGGCCTGGGCTTGACGCCAAGGTGGCCTTCGGCCAGAACCCTAATTTATGCAGAAAACCACGCATATCAATCGTATATACATGCAATATGCATATGGTATTATATCCACACTATCATCATGCAATATATACATTATTTATACTTAATATAAACTCATGCACACATAATTATACTAATTAATACGTACGTAAATATGTACATACATACACAAGCATAAACATACACACATAATTGCAAATAATGCGACGAAAATTAGAGGGCCTTACACCCTCCCCCTTAAAGAAACTTCGTCCTCGAAGTTAGAACGACACTACTGAAACAAAAGGGGATACTTCTTCTTCATCACATCCTCAAGCTCCCACTTAGCCTCCTCACGTGAGAAGTTCCGCCATAGAATTTTCACCGACGCGATACTCTTGTTCTGGAGATGCTGAACCTTTCGGTCAAGAATGGCTACTGGTTGCTCGACATACGAAATATCTGGCTGGATCTCCACGAGCTCATGACTAATCATGAGACGGATCTCGGGCATACTTCCTGAGCATAGACACGTGGAACACAGGGTGAACGCTAGCAAAGCTGGGGGTTAATGCTAGCTCGTACGCACGTTGCCCAAACGTCTGAGAATCTCATATGGGCCAATGAACCTAGGCTTAGCTTGCTGTGCCTGCCAAATCTGACAACACCTCGAGTAGGCGATATCTTCAAGAAGACATGATCGCCAACCTCGAACTCCAAATCCTTTCTCCTGTTGTCGGCATAACTCTTCTGCCTATCCTGTGCCGCAACAAGCCTTTTCCTGATAAGCTGAATCTTATCCGAAGTTTCCTGAACCAACTCCGGTCTGATCAACAGCCTATCACCAGTCACCTCCAACATAAAGGAGATCTGCAAGGCCTACTATACAACGCCTCGAATGGAGCCATACCAATACTAGCATGAAAGCTGTTGTTGTATGCGAACTCCACAAGAGGTAAATGACGCTCCCAATCATCCTTCCAATCCAGAACACACGCTCTCAACATATCCTCGAGCGTCTAGATAGTCCTCTCGGACTGTCCGTCGGTCTGGGGATGAAACGCCGAACTGAGCTTAAGCTCGAACCTAACGCCCTGAAGACCCTTCCACAATCTCGAAGTAAATCTCGGATCTCGATCCGAAATGATCGACTTCGGCACACCATGCAATCTAACGATACGCTAACATACAATCTAGCTAAACTCTCTACTGACTGCTTCTTCTTCATAGGCAAGAAATGAGCAGTCTTCGAGAATCTATCTACAACTACCCAAATCGAGTCATTGCCCCTTCTAGATCGAGGCAAACCCGATACGAAATCCATATTGACAGCTTCCCACTTCCATACGGGAATATCCATCCTCTGCATAAGGTCGGATGGTCGCTGCCGCTCGGCTTTCACCTGCTGACATACTAGACATCTAGACACATAATCCGCAACATCCTTCTTCATGTCGGACCACCAAAATGATCTCTTCAGGTCTTTATACATCTTAGTGTTACCCGGATGAATAGAAAATCGCGATCTATGAGCCTCCGCTAACACATGCTCACGGACATCTACCACATCGGGGACACAAACACGGTGCTGAAATCTAATCACACCGTCCTCATCACGAGCAATGCCCGCCTTACCCACTAACTCTAACAATCTAGGATCGGCTTTCTGCTGCTCAATCACCTCATCCAAGACTGAGGATCTAAGGGATAGCTGAGCTACAAAAGCCTGACACAACGATGGCTCTAACTCGGTCATAGAGCACACTGCATCCTCCAACATCTTCCAATCCTGCAGGAGCGAAGACCTCTTTCTACTAAGAGCATCCGCTACGACGTTCGCCTTTCCAGGATGATACTGAAGTTCGAAGTCATAGTCCTTCAAGAACTCAATCCATCTTCTCTGTCTCATGTTTAATTCCTTTTGGGAGAAAAGATACTTCAAGCTCTTGTGGTCAGTAAACACCTCAAATCTGACACCATAAAGATAGTGCCTCCAGATCTTTAGTGCATGAACCACACCTGCGAGCTCTAAATCATGAGTCGGATAGTTCCCTCATGCTCCTTCAACTGACGAGAAGCATAAGCCACTACCCTCTCTTGCTGCATGAGCACACAACCTAAACCAATCTGAGATGCATCCGTATAAATGGCAAAACCTTCTAGACCGCTAGGCAATACCAATACCGGAGCAGAAGTAAGCTTCGCCTTCAATAGCTGAAAGCTACGCTCACATGCCTCAGACCATAAGAACTTCTCACCTTTCCGGGTCAGCTTTGTCAAAGGGGCGGCGATGGATGAGAAACCCTCAATGAATCGCCGATAATAACCAGCTAACCCAATAAAACTATGAATCTTCTAAGGGGTCCTGGGAATCTCCCAATCCATAACTGCCTGGACTTTTGTTGGATCAACTGCAACACCAGCACCGGAGATAACATGCCCGAGAAAATGAACCTCGCGCAACCAGAACTTGCACTTGCTGAACATCGCATACAGCTTGTGCTCATGGAGAACCTCTAAGACTAACCTCAAATGCTGACGATGTGTGGCCTCATCCGGAGAATAGACCAACACGTCATCAATAAACACAACAACAAAGCTATCTAGATACGGACTAAACACCTGGTTCATGAGATCCATGAACGCTGCAGGGGCGTTGGTCAATCCGAAAGGAAGAACCAAAAACTCATAATGTCCATAACGGGTTCTAAATGCCGTCTTGGACACATCCTTACTCCTAATCTTCAACTGATGATAACCAGATCGCAAGTCAATCTTAGAAAAGACTGATGCCTCTCGCAACTGGTCAAACAGATCATCAATCCGAGGTAAGGGATACCTGTTCTTCACAGTCACCTGGTTTAGCTTCCTATAATCAATGCACAACCGAAGTGACCCGTCTTTCTTCTTGACGAATAATACAGGTGCGCCGCAAGGGGAAACGCTAGGGCGAATGAATCCCTTATCAAGCAATTCTTGCAATTGCTTCCTCAACTCGGCTAATTCTGCAGGGGCCATCCGATATGGGGCCTTCGAGATAGGAGAGGTGCCTGGAAGCAACTCTATAGTGAACTCTATCTCTCTATCCGGTGGCAATCCAGACAAGTCGTCGGGAAAGACATCTGGAAAGTCCTGCACCACATCGATCTCTGCAAGAGTCAGTGACGAACCAGCATCGGGTACTAGCATAACGCTGGCAAGAAATGCGTCACAACCCTTGTTCACCATGTGCATCGCCTTCATGTCAGAGATAACTAACTTTCCCGCTAAGTTCTTTGGCAAGGGATGAGAGAACTCGTCCTCACCAGGAATGCGGAAAACAATCTTCTTCCTACGACAATCCACTAATGCGTAGTGCTCCTCTAGCCAATCCAGACCAAGGATACAATCATAATCCTTCATCTTTAGCAAGAAGAAACACCCATCTAGGAATCTATCCTCAATGCACACAGGTAACGACGGAATGCACTTCCTGGTCGATACCGTACCCGCAGGGGTGTGCACAGACAAAGGGACCTCTAACTCCTCAGACTCTATGCCTGACTCTAGGGCTAACTGCCTAGCGAACCACTCAGAAATGAACGAGTGAGTAGCACCCGTATCAAACAAAACTTGAGCGTGAACACCGAAAAGTAAAACTGTACCTTCGGTGACATGCTCCGCCTGCTCGGCGTCCTCACGAGCTAACGCAAACACTCGAGCTTGGGCTCGAGGCCTTCCTGGTCGTCCTGTAGCTGGCGCGGCTGCCGCTACTGCTGGTACTGGCGCTCCTCGCTGAGCTTCCTGCTGAAGTCTTGGGAAATCCTTGATCTTGTGGTCGCTGCTTCCACACTTTAAGCATCTACCCGCTACTAACCAGCACTCGGAACCTCCATGGGTCTTCTCCACAATGGGGACACTCTCTCTTTGCACCGGGGGAACGTACAGAGGGTACCTGAGAGTTGCTGACTGCCATTTGTTTCTGCGGTGTCTGGTACACACCGCTTTCCTCTTATCTTGCCGCTGGAATGTCGCTGCCGCCTCTTCTGCGAAGCCTTCTTCTCCTCCAGATACTGCTCCATTTCTCCCTCCTGTCTGCAGGCTGCGCTGAGGGCCTCGTCTAGCGTGCGGTGGTCGAACGCCATGAGCCTCGTCCTTAGTGATGGTTTGAGACCCATCACAAACTTCTTGGTCTTCCTGCGCTCATCCTCTACTATATGCGGTGCATATTTAGAAAGTTCAGAAAACCTTGCCTCGTATTCCAGGACGGTCATTGATCCTTGCGTCAGGGAAAGAATTCTTGCTCCATCCTGTCCTGGATGTGCTCTGGGACAAACTTGGCTCGGAAGAGCCTCACGAATGCGTCCCATGCCACATCAACTGCTCCGTCTTCGAAGCGCGTACGCAGTAGGGAGGACCACCATACATCAGCTCTCTCCTGCAACACACCTTCATAAGCACTAACCAACAATTTCTAACTTTAACAACCAACATTCAAGCATAAACTAAAGCATACCTGTGGCATGTAGGTGGCTAAGGTCAGCTTGTCCTCATCAGGACACCTGATAGCTCGGAAGATTTTCTCGGTCTCCCTCATCCAGCTTTCTGCTAATAGCAGATCACTCTCCCCCTTAAAAGAGGGTGGGGCCATCCTCTTGAATCGCTCCATGATGGAAGGTCCACCATGGTCCTGAGCTGGGGCCTGAGCCTGCTACATTAAACAACAAGAAATATACAATAAACACAATATCATGCAATTTAAATAGCAAACTACTAGGTTGTTTTATTACTCTACCTGGTCCTCCAACTGGGCCTGGAGTGCTGCCTGGGTGTGGGCCTGCGTCTGCATGGCTTGCACCAGACATTGCATGAATACTCCATAGTCCACTGGCGGTGGTGGAGGAAGCACAGGGCCCTGTGGGGCCGGGGCCTGCTGCTCCGCCTGCTCCTCACGCCTCTGCTTGTCGTCGCGAGCTGGCGCACCTCCACGTCGTCCACGGGAAGCCATGGCTGTAATAAAATTTCAGCACTAATTAGAGCTAGGTTATAAATTTTCAACCATTTCTTATCTATTTTTCACTTCCTATTGGTTTTCTACACATGTGGACATACTTAGCATGCAATGGGGATGATGACTTAGGTATATTCATGTGCAATCTCAACCATCGCTCTGTTACCATCTCTGTGACGGCCCTCATTATACCGGTACGGTTATACCAACCACGTCGGTATAACAAGTGCTGCCACAGTGGGACATACCAACGATACAAACAGCTGAGATTCCACTCGAATATACAACAGAGTAGCGGAAGTAAAAGGAACTATCTCCATTCATTCTCATCCACATTAAACATACACACAGTTTACAATTTGCAAAAAGGAACCAAAGTTCACATAATTAAATTACTGAAATGGAAATACATAATGTCACATACTAATTCTCTCATGATAATTCTAATACATTGTCAAGTACATACTAGGGAAGTACACAATCAAAAGAACTCCAAAAACTAGTAGTCTGAAACGCTCGGAGTCCGTCTCTGCTGCCTCCTCCAAGGGGTACTGTGGCACAAACTGTGACGGCCCTCATTACACCGGTACGGTCACACCGACCCACGTCGATATAACGAGTGTGCTGCCACAGTGGGACATTTACCCAACGATACAAACAGTTGAGATACACGCGAATATACATAACAGAGTAGCGGAAGTAAAAGAGAAGTATCTCCATTCATTCATCATCCACATTAAACATGCATGCAGTTTGCAATTTTGCAAAAAGGAACTAAAGTTCTCATAATTTAAATGCTGAAATAAAATACAAAATGTCCAATGTCCACATATTACATTCTCTTCATGATAATTCTAATATAATGTTTCAAGTACATACTATGAAGTTTACAAAAAGGGATGCACAACTCCACTAGCTAAACTCCGCGCTCGGAGTCCGTCTCCACTGTCTCCTCCACGAAGGTCTCGTCACCGTCTAAACCTATACGCCGAAGCAAGAGTGAGTCTTAAAGACTCAGCAAGCAACACTATACATGACATTCACGTACAAGTCCTAGTGGTTTCTACATGCACATTTACAGATTTCAAACACAAGCATGCTAGTCAATGCAAGTTTTCAACCTATCATGAAGTTCTACAATTTTATACATAACGCATGCTTTCAGATTTCAAAAAAATATAACATACCTACCACATGGTCTCTAATCCATTCACTTATGAACTTTAACCTTATAAAGAACCAAACGTGAGAGTATCAACATGGACACTTTACACACATGAACGGGGAGCATAGTTAGCATGGATTTCACATGTTCTTAAGCACATACATAACTTTTTAACATGCTTTAGGTTGCTGATTTCACATGGTTCAAAGACTATAAACCTACACATGGAAGCTACAATGTGGCTTAGAACATAACATATGAACAATCAATCACGCCTTTTTACACACATGCTCATTAGTTGTCTCTAACATGGATTCTACACACTTTTGCACACATAACATGAGCATAATAATGCATTTTCAGAATTACTTGGTTTCAGATTTAGTCTCACATGGTTTCAATACACATTTACACATCTGGAATTTCACATTCCCTTTTTACACAATTTCCTCTTTTCACATGGTTACACTTTACACATACACATCCACATGTCACTTACACATTCACACATGGTCACATACACTTTACACATTACACTTTACACATATTTACACAATTTAGGTGCCGTGACACATAGTCCAAACCACCAAAGAAGGACACATTCACATCACATAACACATAGGCACCATCTAGGCAATGCAATGGTGACTCTTGGACTGCGCAGACCGGGAGAACAAGTCTCCACCCTAACCAGTGGTACTTGTCCACCTCCAGGATTTCCCCTAATGCCCTTAGGGTCACTTAACACAATGAACTTTCTCAGGGGGACTTTCCCTGATACAGCTCCACTGCCTTCTCGGAAGCAGTATCACATTGGCACAGTTTACACTTTACAATTTACCGTTTTACACTGGTTTCACGCACAACACATCTCATTTCATTCACTCTTTCACTCACCTGAACATTTCTGTTTTTCCTAACATGATACTACAGAATTCAAGGTTTAACACACAATACACACATTAATCATGCTGATTTTAGATCATAACGAACCGTATTTCAATTATATGCACGAATTATCGTACTTCACTTGAAAACACATAACTCTTATCTACTGTTCCAATTGGCCTGAAAATTTAACCACATGCTGTTTTCGGGTTCAAAATCGTACTCTCAATTTTCAGATTTTTCTGAGCTAAATAGGATTTATAGAAAATCAAACACCTAATTAGCATATTATTCACAATTTAAGCTAACATGAGCCTAACACATTAGAAATCTATCCACTTACTGTTTGCACAGAACCACTAACATATGCATGGATTTAGAATACAACACCATCCTAATTCATACATCTATAAATCATTGTCACAACTATTTTTTTTTTCATGTTTTTATTTACCGAACTACACTTATTAACAATTCCACAAGCATGCATGGATTACCAAAATTTCAGAGCACACATACATGCCCCACAATTCCTTATGAATAGACCGAAACAAACATTCAACTAATCTAAATCATGGATCTTGATTGCAAAATGATTTACAAGTTATTTCACATGCTTACAAGACATCATTAGCCACATTCACCACACAACTCACACACATCCACAACCACAATGTACCATATACATAGCTTATAGGGATACCATATATCCTCATCGCATAAACATACCGAAATTAATGTATAAGAGGGACAGAACAGCTCACTGTTCTGTCCTGAAGAACTAAACGGCGGTCTCTGGCCGCTGACTCAGAGTCAGCGGCATGGTCGATGGACGCCAAGATCATCACAGGCGTCCAGGGATCTTGCCGTTACTCAGGTCTGTGCAGAAAACACAGACCCGAGCTCAAAAACTAGGGTGAAATGGAGGGTCTAGGACTCGAATAAATTTCATAAAAATGATAGAAACATCCTAGACTCATACGGGGACACCATGGATAGGTCACTTGCCTCTTTAAAAATCCTCCAAGAGATCTATGGCTCGAAGAAGACCTCCTTGGGCAGTCCCAAGAAGTTGCAGAAGCACCTCCAAAAACGCCTTCCTCCGGGCTCCTGGATGATCTCCTCAGCAAAGCAAGACCAGGGAGGCCTTGCCCTTCATATCAGCTACCTCCTTGTCGGGGAAGTTGGCCGGATCAAGCTCCAGGAAGTCGGATTCTTGGGTCACAAGGTGGGGCTTTCTCACAGAAGCTCTAGGGTTTTCTCTCTTCTTTTCCTCTTCTCACAAGGTGAAGGGAGAAGTGAGAGGAGCCAATTTCGGGTTGGACCCTAAGAAGAGCCCCTCACCCACCACCATACCGATTAGACATGTTCAGAGCCGTTGGGGACATCTCCCCAATGGTTGCCTTGCCTTGCTTCAGAAGATAGCAGCTCTGCTGCGCATGCAGGTCAGAGAGGTTGGCGTCCAGATCGCTGGACGCCGGATCTAGTGTTGGCGTCCAGGGTGGACGCTGACACCACCTCGACGGCCTGGGGATTGACGCCAATAGGCCTTCGGCCAGAACCCTAATTTATGCAGAAAACCATGCATACCGGACATATATACATGCAATGTACATATAGTATCGTATCCACACTACCATCATGCAATAAGTACATTATTTATGTTCAATATAAACACATGCACACGTATTTATACTATTTTAAATATCCACGTAAAATACGTACATACATACTCAACACAATATACACACATAAATACGAAAAATACGACGGAATTCGAGGGTCTTACACCCTCTCCCCCTTAAAGAAACTTCGTCCTCGAAGTTAGAACGACACTACTCAAACAAGAGGGGATACTTCTTCTTCATCGCATCCTCAAGCTCCCACGTAGCCTCTCACGTGAGAAGTTCCGCCATAGAACTTTCACCGACGCGATACTCTTGTTCCGGAGATGCTGCACCTTCCGGTCAAGAATGGCTACTGGCTGCTCGACATACGAAAGATCTGGCTGGATCTCCACTGGCTCATGACTAATCACATGAGACGGATCTCGGACATACTTCCTGAGCATAGATACGTGGAATACCGGGTGAACGCTAGCCAAAGCTGGGGGTAAAGCTAGCTCGTACGCCACGTCGCCCAAACGTCTGAGAATCTCATATGGGCCAATGAACCTAGGGCTTAGCTTGCTATGCCTGCCAAATCTGACAACTCCACGAGTAGGCGATATCTTCAAGAAGACATGATCGCCAACCTCGAACTCCAAATCCTTTCTCCTGTTGTCGGCATAACTCTTCTGCCTATCCTGTGCCGCAACAAGCCTTTTCCTGATAAGCTGAATCTTATCCGAAGTTTCCTGAACCAACTCCGGTCCGATCAACTGCCTATCACCAGTCTCCTCCCAACATAAAGGAGATCTGCAGGGCCCCATACAACGCCTCGAATGGAGCCATTCCAATACTAGCATGAAAGCTATGTTGTATGCGAACTCCACAAGAGGTAAATGACGCTCCCAATCATCCTTCCAATCCAGAACACACGCTCTCAACATATCCTCGAGCGTCTGATAGTCCTCTCGGACTGTCCATCGGTCTGGGGATGAAACGCCGAACTGAGCTTAAGCTCCGAACCTAACGCATCCTGAAGACCCTTCCACAATCTCGAAGTAAACCTCGGATCTCGATCCGAAATGATCGACTTCGGCACACCATGCAATCTAACGATACCACTAACATACAATCTAGCTAAACTCTCTACTGCTTCTTCTTCATAGGTAAGAAATGAGCAGTCTTCGAGAATCTATCTACAACTACCCAAATCGAGTCATTGCCCCTTCTAGATCGAGGCAAACCCGATACGAAATCCATAGTGACAGCTTCCCACTTCCATACGGGGATATCCATCCTCTGCATAAGGCCGGATGGTCGCTGCCGCTCGGCTTTCACCTGCTGACATACTAGACATCTAGACACATAATCCGCAACATCCTCTTCATGCCGGACCACCAAAATGATCTCTTCAAATCTTGATACATCTTAGTGTTACCCGGATGAATAGAGAATCGCGATCTATGAGCCTCCGCTAACACATGCTCACGGACATCTACTACATCGGGGACACAAACGCGGTGCTGAAATCTAATCACACCGTCCTCATCACGAGCAATGCCCGCCTTACCCACTAACTCTAACAATCTAGGATCGGCTTTCTGCTGCTCAATCACCTCATCCAAGACTGAGGATCTAAGGGATAGCTGAGCTACAAAAGCCTGACACAACGAGGGCTCTAACTCGGTCATAGAGCACGCTGCATCCTCCAACATCTTCCAATCCTGCTGGAGCGAAGACCTCTTCCTACTAAGAGCATCCGCTACGACGTTCGCCTTTCCAGGATGATACTGAAGGTCGAAGTCATAGTCCTTCAAGAACTCAATCCATCTTCTCTGCCTCAGGTTTAATTCCTTTGGGAGAAAAGATACTTCAAGCTCTTGTGGTCGGTAAACACCTCAAATCTGACACCATAAAGATAGTGCCTCCAGATCTTTAGTGCATGAACCACAGCTGCTAACTCCAAATCATGAGTCGGATAGTTCCTCTCATGCTCCTTCAACTGACGAGAAGCATAAGCTACTACCCTCTCTTGCTGCATGAGCACACAGCCTAAACCAATCCGAGATGCATCCGTATAAATGGCAAAGCCCTCTAGACCACTGGGCAATACCAATACCGGAGCAGAAGTAAGCTTAGCCTTCAATAGCTGAAAGCTGCGCTCACATGCCTCGGACCATACAAACTTCTCACCCTTTCTGGTCAGCCTTGTCATAGGGGCGGCGATGGATGAGAAACCCTCAATGAATCGCCGATAGTAACCAGCTAACCCAAGGAAACTACGGATCTCCGAAGGAGTCTGGGAACATCCCAATCCATAACTGCCTGGATCTTTGCTGGATCAACAGCTACACCAGCGCCGGAGATAACATGCCCGAGAAAATGAACCTCGCGCAACCAAAAATCGCACTTGCTGAATTTTGCATACAGCTTGTGCTCACGGAGAACCTCCAAGACTAACCTCAAATGTTGACGGTGCGTGGCCTCATCCGGAGAATAGACCAACACATCGTCAATAAACACAACAACAAAGCTATCTAATACGGACTAACTAAACACCGGTTCATGAGATCCATGAACGCTGCAGGGGCGTTGGTCAATCCGAAGGGAAGAACTAAGAACTCATAATGTCCATAACGGGTTCTAAACGCCGTCTTGGACACATCCTCACTCCTAATCCTCAACTGATGATAACCAGATCGCAAGTCAATCTTGGAAAAGACTGATGCCTCTCGCAACTGGTCAAACAGATCATCAATCGAGGTAAGGGATACCTGTTCTTCACAGTCACCTGGTTTAGCTTCCTATAATCGATGCACAACCGAAGTGACCCGTCTTTCTTCTTGACGAACAATACAGGTGCTCCCCAAGGGGAAAACTAGGGCGAATAAATCCCTTATCGAGCAATTCTTGCAATTGCTTCCTCAACTCGGCTAATTCTGCAGGGGCCATCCGATATGGGGCCTTCGAGATAGGAGAGGTGCCTGGAAGCAACTCTATAGTGAACTCTATCTCCCTATCCGGTGGCAATCCAGACAAGTCATCGGGAAAGACATCTGGAAAGTCCTGCACCACATCGATCTCTGCAAGAGTCAGTGACGAACTAGCATCGGGTACTAGCATAACGCTGGCAAGAAATGCGTCACAACCCTTGTTCACCATACGCATCGCCTTCATGGCAGAGATGACTAACTTCCCGCTAAGTTCTTTGGCAAGGGATGAGAGAACTCGTCCTCGCCAGGAATGCGGAAAACAATCTTCTTCTTACGACAATCTACTAGCGCATAGTGCTCCTCTAGCCAATCCAGACCAAAGATACAATCATAGTCCTTCATCTTTAGCAAGAAGAAACACCCATCTAGGAACCTATCCTCAATGCACACAGGTAACGACGGAATACACTTCCTAGTCGATACCGTACCCGCAGGGGTGTGCACAGACAAAGGAACCTCTAACTCCTCAGACTCTATGCCGGACTCTAGGGCTAACTGCCTAGCGAACCGCTCGGAAATGAACGAGTGAGTAGCACCCGTATCAAACAAAACCCGAGCGTGCACACCGAAAAGTAAAACTGTACCTTCGGTGACATGCTCTGCCTGCTCGGCGTCCTCACGAGCTAACGCAAACACTCGAGCCGGGGCTCGAGGCCTTCCAGGTCGCCCTGTCGCTGGCGCGGCTGCCGCCACTGCTGGTACTGGCGCTCCTCGCTGAGCTCCCTGCTGAAGCCTAGGGCAGTCCTTGATTTTGTGGTCGCTGCTCCCACACTTTAGGCATTGCCCGCTATCATCCAACATTCCGTACCACCATGTGCCCTTCCGCAATGAGGGCACTCCTTCTTGTCACCAGAGGAACGTACAGAAGGTACCTGATAGTTGCTGGTTGTTGATGATTTCTGCGGTGTCTGGACACCGTCTTCCTCTTGTCTTGCCTCTGGAAAGCTGCTGCCGGCCTCTTCTGCGAAGCCTTCTTCTCCTCCAAGTATTGCTCCATTTCGCCTTCCTGTCTGCAGGCTGCGCTGAGGGCCTCGTCTAGCGTGCGGTGGTCGAACGCCACGAGCCTCGTCCTCAGTGATGGTTTGAGACCCATCACGAATTTCTTGGTCTTCCTGCGCTCATCCTCTACTATGTGCGGTGCATATTTAGAGAGTTCGGAAAACCTTGCCTCGTATTCCAGGACGGTCATTGATCCTTGCGTCAGGGAAAGGAATTCTTGCTCCATCTTGTCCTGGATGTGCTCTGGGACGAACTTGGCTCGGAAGAGCCTCACGAACGCGTCCTACGCCACATCTACTGCTCCGTCCTCGAAACGCGTACGCAGTAGGGAGGACCACCATACATCCGCTCTCTCCTGCAACACACCTACATAAGCACTAACCAAAAAAAAAAATTTCTAACTTAACAAGCAACATACAAGCATAACAAACATACCTGTAGCATGTAGGTGGCTAGGTCACCTTGTCCTCGTCAGGACACCTGATAGCTCGGAAGATTTTCTCGGTCCCTCATCCAGCTTTCTGCCAAAAGCGGATCACTCTCCCCCTTAAAAGAGGGTGGGGTCATCCTCTTGAATCGCTCCATGATGGAAGGTCCACCATGGTCCTGAGCTGGGGCCTGAGCCTGCTACATTAAACAACAAGCAATATACAATAAACACAATATCATACAAATAAATAACAAGCCACTTAGTTGTTTCATTAATTTACCTGGGCCTCCAACTGGGCCTGGAGTGCTGCCTGGGTGTGGGCCTGCGTCTGCATGGCTTGCACCAGACCTTGCATGAACACTCCATAATCCACTGGCGGTGGTGGGGGAAGCACAGGACCCTGGGGCCGGGGCCTGCTGCTCCGCCCGCTCCTCACGCCTCTGCTCGTCGTCGCGAGCTGGCGCACCTCCACGTCGTCCACGGGAAGCCATGGCTGTAATAAATTTCAGCCACCATTAGAGCTAGGTTACTAAGTTCTCTAACCATTTTCTTATCTATCTTTCACTTCTTATTAGTGTTTTCTACACATGTGGACATACTTAGCATGCAATGGGGATGATGACTTAGTTATATTCATGTGCAGTCTCAACTGGTCGCTCTGATACCAATCTCTGTGACGGCCCTCATTATACCGGTACGGTCACACCGACCCACGTCGATATAACGAGTGTGCTGCCACAGTGGGACATTTACCCAACGATACAAACAGTTGAGATACACGCGAATATACATAACAGAGTAGCGGAAGAAAGAGAACTATCTCCATTCATTCATCATCCACATTAAACATACATGCAGTTTGCAATTTGCAAAAAGGAACTAAAGTTCTCATAATTTAAATGCTGAAATAAAATACAAAATGTCCAATGTCCACATATTACATTCTCTTCATGATAATTTAATATAATGTTCAAGTACATACTATGAAGTTTACAAAAAGGGATGCACAACTCCACTAGCTAAACTCCGCGCTCGGAGTCCGTCTCCACTGTCTCCTCCACGAAGGTCTCGTCACCGTCTAAACCTGTACGCCGAAGCAAGAGTGAGTCTTAAAGACTCAGCAAGCAACACTATACATGACATTCACGTACAAGTCCTAGTGGTTTCTACATGCACATTTACAGATTTCAAACACAAGCATGCTAGTCAATGCAAGTTTTCAACCTATCATGAAGTTCTACAATTTTATACATAACGCATGCTTTCAGATTTCAAAAAAATATAACATTTACCTACCACATGGTCTCTAATCCATTCACTTATGAACTTTAACCTTATAAAGAACCAAACGTGAGAGTTATCAACATGGACACTTTACACACATGAACGGGGAGCATAGTTAGCATGGATTTCACATGTTCTTAAGCACATACATAACTTTTTAACATGCTTTAGGTTGCTGATTTCACATGGTTCAAAGACTATAAACCTACACATGGAAGCTACAATGTGGCTTAGAACATAACATATGAACAATCAATCACGCCCTTTTTACACACATGCTCATTAGTTGTCTCTAACATGGATTCTACACACTTTTGCACACATAACATGAGCATAATAACATGCATTTTCAGAATTTACTTGGTTTCAGATTTAGTCTCACATGGTTTCAATACACATTTACACATCTGGAATTTCACATTCCCTTTTTACACAATTTCCTCTTTTCACATGGTTACACTTTACACATACACATCCACATGTCACTTACACATTCACACATGGTCACATACACTTACACATTACACTTACACATATTTACACAATTTAGGTGCCGTGACACATAGTCCAAACCACCAAAGAAGGACACATTCACATCACATAACACATAGGCACCATCTAGGCAATGCAATGGTGACTCTTGGACTGCGCAGACCGGGAGAACAAGTCTCCACCCTAACCAGTGGTACTTGTCCACCTCCAGGATTTCCCCCTAATGCCCTTAGGGTCACTTAACACAATGAACTTTCTCAGGGGGACTTTTCCCTGATACAGCTCCACTGCCTTCTCGGAAGCAGTATCACATTGGCACAGTTTACACTTTTACATATTACCGTTTTACATGGTCTCACGCACAACACATCTCATTTCATTCACTCTTTCACTCACCTGAACATTTCTGTTTTTCCTAACATGATACTACAGAAATTCCAAGGTTTAACACACAATACACACATTAATCATGCTGATTTTAGATCATAACGAACCGTATTTCAATTATATGCATGAATTATCGTACTTCACTTGAAAACACATAACTCTTTATCTACTGTTCCAATTGGCCTGAAAATTTAACCACATGCTGTTTTCGGGTTCAAAATCGTACTCTCAATTTTTCAGATTTTTCTGAGCTAAATAGGATTTATAGAAAATCAAACACCTAATTAGCATATTATTCACAATTTAAGCTAACATGAGCCTAACACAATTAGAAATCTATCCACTTACTGTTTTGCACAGAAACCACTAACATATGCATGGATTTAGAATACAACACCATCCTAATTCATACATCTATAAATCATTTGTCACAACCTTTTTTTTTTTTGCATGTTTTATTTTACCGAACTACACTTATTAACAATTCCACAAGCATGCATGGATTACCAAAATTTCAGAGCACACATATGTCCCCCAATTCCTTATGAATAGACCGAAACAAAACACTCAACTAATCTTAATCATGATCTTTGAGTTGCAAAATGATTTACAAGTATATTCACATGCTTACAAGACATCATTACTCACATTCACCACACAACTCACACACATCCACAAGCACGATGCCATATACATAGCTTATAGGGATACCATATATCCTCATCGCATAAAACATACCGAAATTAATGTATAAGAGGGACAGAACAGCTCACTGTTCTGTCCAGAAGAACTAAACGGCGTCTCTGGCCGCTGACTCAGAGTCAGCGGCATGGTCGATGGACGCCAAGATCATCACAGGCGTCCAGGGATCTTGCCGTTTACTCAGGTCTGTGCAGAAAACACAGACCCGAGCTCAAAAACTAGGGTGAAATGGAGGGTCTAGGACTCGAAATAAATTTCATAAAAATGATAGAAACATCCTAGACTCATACGGGGACACCATGGATAGGTCACTTGCCTCTTTAAAAATCCTCCAAGAGATCTATGGCTCGAAGAAGACCTCCTTGGGCAGTCCCAAGAAGTTGCAGAAGCACCTCCAAAAACGCCTTCCTCCGGGCTCCTGGATGATCTCCTCAGCAAAGCAAGACCAGGGAGGCCTTGCCCTTCATATCAGCTACCTCCTTGTCGGGGAAGTTGGCCGGATCAAGCTCCAGGAAGTCGGATTCTTGGGTCACAAGGTGGGGCTTTCTCACAGAAGCTCTAGGGTTTTTCTCTCTTCTTTTCCTCTTCTCACAAGGTGAAGGGAGAAGTGAGAGGAGCCAATTTCCGGTTGGACCCTAAGAAGAGCCCCTCACCCACTCACCATACCGATTAGACATGTTCAGAGCCGTTGGGGGACATCTCCCCAATGGTTGCCTTGCCTTGCTTCAGAAGATAGCAGCTCTGCTGCGCATGCAGGTCAGAGAGGTTGGCGTCCAGATCGCTGGACGCCGGATCTAGTGTTGGCGTCCAGGGCTGGACGCTGACACCACCTCGACGGCCTGGGGATTGACGCCAATAGGGCCTTCGGCCAGAACCCTAATTTATGCAGAAAACCATGCATACCGGACATATATACATGCAATGTACATATAGTATCGTATCCACACTACCATCATGCAATAAGTACATTATTTATGTTCAATATAAACACATGCACATGTATTATACTATTTTAAATATCCACGTAAAATACGTACATACATACTCAACACAATATACACACATAAATACGAAAAATACGACGGAAATTCGAGGGTCTTACACCAACTATACCTGTACGCCGAAGCAAGGAGTGAGTCCAGGGACTCAGCAAGCAACACTATTCATGATATGCACGTACAAGTCCTGGTGGTTTCTACATGCACATTACAATTAGCAACACATAGCATGCTAGTCAATTCGAGTTTTCAACCTATCATGGAAGTTCTACAATTTTATACATAACTCTTGCTTTCAGATTTTAAAATAAAATCCACCTATCACATGGTCTCTATTCAATTTGCTCATGAACTTTAATCTTTTATAGAATCAAACATGAGAGCTATCAATATGGACAATTTACATGCATGAAAGGGAAACACAATTTGCATGGATTCCACATATCTTAAGTGCATACATAACTTTTTCACATGCTTTAGGTTGCTGATTTCACATGGTTCAATGACTATAAATCTACACATGAGAGCTACAACGTTGCTTAAAACCTCACATATGAACAATCCATCATGCCACTTTGCACACATATTCATTTGTTGTCCCTACCATGGATTCTAAACACTTTGTACACATAACTTGAGAATAATAACATGCATTTTCTAAATTCACATGGGTTCAGATTTAGTCTCACATGGTTTCAATAACACATTTACACATCGAGAATTTCACATTTTCTTTTACACAAATTTCCTCTTTTCACGTGGTTACACTTTACACATACACATTCACATGTCACTTACACATTTACACATGGTCACATACACATTTCACATTACACTTTACACATATTTAGGTGCCGTGACACATAGTCCAAACCACCAAAGAAGGACACAACACATCACATCACATAGACGCCATCTAGGCAATACAATGGCGACTCTTGGACTGCGCAGACCGGGAGAACAAGTCTCCACCCTAACCAGTGGTACTTGTCCACCTCCAGGATTTCCCCCTAATGCCCTTAGGGTCACTTAACACAATGATCTTTCTCAGGGGGACTTTTCCCTGATACGGCTCCACTGCCTTCTCGGAAGCAGTATCACATTGGCACAATTACACTTTTACACATTTACCGTTTTACACATGGTTTTTACACTTTACACTTTTCATCACATTCACACTTTCTTACTCACATCAACACCTCTATTTTTCCTAATATGGTATTATAGAGTTTTCAAGGTTTAACACACAGTAAACACACTAATCATGCTGGGTTTAAACAAAATCTAATCACATTTCGATCATATGTACGAATTATTCACATTTCACATGAAAAGACATAACTTTTTATTTACGGGTCCAAATGACCTGAAATTTTTACCACATGCTGTGTTCGGGTTCATAATCATACTCCCAAATTTTCAGATTTTTCTAAGCTACATAGAATTTACAGAAAATAAAACGCCTAATTAGCATGCTATTAACAATTTAAGTTGACATGGGTCTAACACATCTTGTAATTTAGCCACTTGCTGTTTTGCACAGAGACTACTAATATATGTATGATTTTAGAATACCACATTACCCTAATTCATACATCTATCGATCAATTATCACAACCATTTTCGCATGTTTTCATTTTACCGAACCGAGCTTATTTACAAATTTCACAAGCATGGATAAATTACTAAAATTTGCAAACGCATATGCTGACCCACTATTCTTCATGATCAAACCGAAACTAAGGCATTCACACTAATCTAAATCATAAATCATGGATTTTGCAAAATTGTCTACAAGTCATGCTCACAAGTTTACAAGATATCATTATCCCACATTCACCATCACATCCCACATTCATTCACACACCACAACTAACCATATACATAGAGTATAAGCTTTACCATATATCCTCATCGCATAAGACATACTGAAATTACTGCATAAGTGGGACAGAACAGCCACTGTTATGTCCAGAAGAACTAGGCGGCGGTCTCTGGCCGCTGACCCAGGGTCAGCGGCATGGTCGATGGACGCCAAGCTCATCACAGGCGTCCAGGGACCTTGCCGTCTAACCAGGTCTGTGCAGAAAACACAGACCCGAGCTCTGAAACTTGGGTGAATTGGAGGGTCTAGGACTTCGAGGAAAATTCCATAAAAATAACAAAAACCACCTAGACTCATACGGGGACACCATAGATAGGTCACTTGCCTTTAGAAATTTCCTCCAAGGGATTTATGGCTCGAAGAAGACCTCCTTGGGCAGTCCCAAGAAGTTGCAGAACCTCCCTCTAGATCGCCTTCCTCCGGGCTCCTGGGTGATCTCCACGCCGAGGGGATGATGGGGATGCCTTCTCCTTTGCTCCAGCTTCCTCCTTGTCGCAGTAGATCTCCAAACCAAGCTCCAAGGGGTCGGATTTGGGGGTTCTAAAATGGGGTTTTTCTCACAGCTCACCTAAGGTTTTTCTCTCCTCTATTTATCCTCTTGCAAGGTGAAATGAGAAGTGGGAGAGGCCAAATACGGGTTCAGACCTAATGAGAGCCCCTCACCCACTCACCATACCGATTAGACAGCCTTAGAGCCGTTGGGGGACATCCCCCCAATGGAGGCCATGCCTTGCTCCCGGATTTTCTGGCTCTGCAACGCATGCAGGTCAGAGAAGTTGGCGTCCATATCGCTGGACGCCGGAGTTAGTGTTGGCGTCCATGTCTTGACGCTGACACCAGCTCAACGGCCTGGGCTTGACGCCAAGGTGGCCTTCGGCCAGAACCCTAATTTATGCAGAAAACCATGCATATCAAGCGTATATACATGCAATATGCATATGGTATTATATCCACACTATCATCATGCAATATATACATTATTTATACTTAATATAAACTCATGCACACGTAATTATACTAATTAATACGTATGTAAATATGTACATACATACACAAGCATAAACATACACACATAATTGCAAATAATGCGACGGAAATTAGAGGGCCTTACAGTATTGATGCAGCAAGGAAGGGTAGTAGCATATGCTTCTCATCAATTGAAGGAGCATGAGCGAACCTATCTGACTCATGATCTTGAGTTTGCGGCAGTGGTTCATGCACTGAAGGTCTGGAGACACTATCTTTATGGTGTCAGATTTGAGGTGTTCACTGACCACAAGAGTCTAAGGTACCTTTTTTCCCAAAAGGAATTAAACCTTAGGTAGAGAAGATGGATTGAGTTCCTGAAGGACTATGACTTCGGCCTCCAGTATCATCATGGAAAGGTGAATGTTGTAGCAGATGCCCTTAGTAGGAAGAGGTCGTCTCTCCAGTAGGATTGGAAGATGTTGGAGGATGTAGCATGTGCGATGACTGAGTTAGAGCCATCATTGTGCCAGGATTTTGTAGCTCAGTTGTCCATTAGGTCTTCAATGTTGGATGAGGTGATCGAGCAACATAAAGCCGACCCTAGACTCCAAGAGATAGTGGGCAAGGCAGGCATTGCTCGTGATAAGGATGGCGTGATTAGATTCCATCACCGTGTTTGTGTTCCAGACATCGTGGATGTCCGTGAGCATGTTTTAGCGGAGGCTCATAGGTCTACATTCTCTATTCATCCGGGTAACACTAAGATGTACCAATATTTGAAGAGATCTTTTTGGTGGTCTGGCATGAAGAAGGATGTAGCGGAGTATGTGTCTAGATGTCTAGTTTGCCAGCAAGTAATGGCAGAGCGATAGCTACCATCTGGACTTATGCAGAAGATGGAGGTTCTAGTATGGAAGTGGGAGGCTGTCACTATGGATTTTGTTACGGGTTTTCCTCAATCTAGACGGAGTAATGACTAGATTTGGGTAGTGGTAGATAGATTCTTGAAGACTGCACATTTCTTGACCATGAAGAAGAAGCAGTTAGTTGAGAGTTTAGCTAGATTGTATATTAGTAGCATTATTAGATTGCATGGCGTCCCGAAGTCGATCATTTCGGATCGAGATCCGAGATTTACTTCGAGGCTCTGGAAGGGTCTTCAGGATGCGTTAGGTTCGGAGCTGAAGCTCAGTTCAGCGTTTCATCCCCAGACAGATGGACAGTCCGAGAGGACTATCCAGACGCTCGAGGATATGTTGAGGGCGTGTGTTCTGGATTGGAAGGATGATTGGGAGCGCCATTTACCTCTTGTGGAGTTTGCATATAACAACAGTTTTCATGCGAGTATTGGTATGGCTCCATTTGAGGTATTGTATGGTAGGCCCTGTAGATCTCCTTTGTGTTGGGAGGAGACAGGAGATAGGCAGTTGATCGGTCCAAAGTTAGTTCAGGAGACTTTGGATAATGTCCAGATGATTAGGAAGAGGCTTGTTACGGCACAGGATAGGCAGAAGAGTTATGCCGACAACAAGAGGAAGGATTTGGAGTTTGAGGTAGGTGAACATGTCTTTTTAAAGATTTCGCCCACTCGTGGTGTAGTTAGATTTGGCAGGCATGGTAAGTTAAGTCCTAGATTCATTGGCTCGTATGAGATTCTCAGACGTTTGGGCAACGTGGCATATGAGCTAGCTTTACCCCCAGCCTTAGCTAGTGTCCATCCCGTTTTCCACATATCTATGCTCAGGAGATATGTCAGAGACCCATCTCATGTTATTAGCCACGAGCCAGTGGAGATCCAGCCAGATCTTTCCTATGTGGAGCAACCAGTGGCTATTCTTGACCGAAAGGTTCAGCATCTCTGGAACAAGAGTATTGCGTCGGTGAAAGTCTTATGGCGTAACTTCACGCAAGAGGAGGCTACTTGGGAGCTTGAGGATGCAATGAAGAAGAAATATCCTCAATTGTTTGAGTAGTATTAGTCTAACTTCGAGGACGAAGTTTCTTTACGGGGGAGAGGGTGTAAGGCCCTTGATTTTTCATCTTTGGGTGATTTCTTATGCATGTATAAATGTATGCCATCGATGTATAAATTTTATTGTGCATAGTACTTACTTGTTTACATTGCGTGAATAAGTATTACTTTAATGTGTGCATTGTGGATTATATATATATATATATATGTGTGTGTGTGGTGTACATAGAATTTCTACAGTTTTAAGTTCTGTTCTGGTGGCTAGGTGGCGTCAACATCAGTTGACGTTGACCATAAATCAGTGGCCACATCGATGGACACCTACTCAGAATTGACGGCTATTGATGTTGACGTTTACCTCCCAGATCTGTTGCGATTTCAGATCCGGAAATGCCTCCAGAAATGTCGCCCTTGGTTTAGGAAACTGTCCCCCAACGGTAACCTAGACCCTAAACGTGCTCCTAAAAACCTCAACCCTATAAAAGAGGCAGATTAGGGCTCAGTTAGGTCCTTTTGACTCTTTGTCAAAAACCCTAACATTTTATGTGCGAACCCCGACTTTGGAACTCCTTGATCCGGCATTTTGAGGCTTCATATGGCATTCTACAATGACTGGAGAGGGCTCTAAATGTCCAAGAACGGCTTCCTCACACTGGTGTGCAGAGGAGATCAACACAGATCTCGGATCGAGGGAGTTTTGAGGACTCTTTGGCTCTGGCCGAGGAGGGCTTCTCTGGCTTAAATCGTTACTTGTGGATTTTCCAAGAGGCAGGTAACCCTTTCACATCACTCTTACATATGTCTAGTAGGTCCTAGGTAGTTTCTGGAATTTTATTCGTGTACTGGAACCCCAATTTCACCAAGATTTTACGTTCAGTTTGTGTTTTGCACAGACAGGAACTTAACGGAAGGATCCATTGCCGTTAAGATCTTCAGTTGGTGGTGACCTTTGTTGTCGTTAACCTGATAGACGGCCACATGCATGCCGTCAAGTTCGCCAGACTGCAACAGTGTGCAAGCCAGACTTATGTGATCTATTTTTCAGATTTCTGCATATGAGGATATAATGTAAAAGTGATATGCTATATAATACCATTATTGGATCATGCTGTGCAAATTTTATGAATTTCTGTGGAATACCCTATTTATCTGAAATTTCTGAAATGCATGTTAAACATGTTTTAATCTTGTAAAATTTCGTTTGTGGAATCCAAGTGTCATCAAAATTCTATGAAATGTTTATGGGTTCAGTTCATGCTGTAGAAATTTGGGAAAATTCTGATATCTATATAAATTATTACATTTTCTGAATGGTAAAACAGGGAGCATGTTTTTATTAATACAGAAATTTAGATAAATAGTGTTAAAATAGTTAAATTCCTAGAAATTGATGTATGTTTAGGACTGTCAGTATCCATGTGTAGAATGAGTTGTGGGTCTGAACAATGAAAATCCATACTAGTTTGACGATGTTTACTTTGTATAATACCACTGTTGGAATTTTCATATATTGTGTGTAATTCAGAAAAATGCGAAATTTGGTATGCAAGATGGGTATCCTGTAAGAAATTAGTGGTTAAACTTTTGTACTGAAATGAAGGTAGTAACTACATATGTTGGTTTTATGTGAGCATTGATCAATTAATACATGTTAATGATGTTGTTAATGAAATCTACTAATTTCAGCATGATTAGACTTGTTTCGAATCAGTTTAATATTGAGAACAGTAGTACCATGCTAGGTAATACTGAAGTATGTAAATGTGTGTGCATGAAATGGATGTGTTAAAAATTGTGCATTAAGTGTGTGTTAAAAGATTAGAGAAAATGTGTAAATGTGCCAATGGGTGACACTGCTACCTTAGAGGGCTGTGGAACTATATTGTGGTAAAGTCCCCACGAGAAGGTTCATAGTGTGTGATATCATATGGGCATTGGGATTAAGTCCAGGAGGCAGACAAGTACCGCTGGTTAGGGTGGAGAGTGCTTCTCCCGGTTCTGCATAGTAACTAAGATTTATCACTGAAATGTCTAGGTGATAGATATGTGTGTGATGTGATTAGTGTGTGTCCTTCTAGAGGTGGTTTGGACTATGTGTCATGGCATATAATTAAGAATATGTGATCATGTGTGTGAAAGTGTGAACAGGTGAATTAGATAAGTGAAACTGTGTAAATGATTAGGTGAGAATATGAATCAATGGTATAACATGTAAAATGATAATTCCTTATATGAATGTGATATATCCATGTCAAAACAGCAATCTATCCATGTGTGTAGATGTGTTAACCATGTGAAAATGATCATAGAATCCATCTTAGGAATGTTTTTGTAATATGTGTAAACTCCATGTTCAAAATGGTTATTATCTTAGTATATAAATGCAATTAAATGAGATTAGTTTAGCATATTATAAAGAGTGTAGAAAGCATGTGATAGGTTTTAAGTCATTGTAAAAATTATTATAAATCACTTATCATGTGCAGCACGTATAGAAATCATGTTTAAGTTTTTGAAACATTAATAATTCCATGCTTTATATGATAATGGTGTAGCATGAGAATGTGTAAGGTCAGGTGATGTATCTATGTTTGGTGGTTGGAGTTGCTTGTTGAGTTCTTTTGGACTCATTCTTGCTTTGGCGTACAGGTGCATACATTTCTACTTCTTCCGAGGAGATCGTTAGGAGTGACTCGGAGCAGGAGTAGGAGACCTTTTGTCTTGGATTCAGCATTGTATTTTCACCTTTCATAGTATGTAATAAAAGACTCTGCGTAGTCTTATGTGGACAATGTAATAATTGAAATTTATCAGTTATGAAGTATTTACTTTTCCTTTTCTATATAGACTGTGTATAAATGATGATGATGGAATAAGAGTTACTTTCCATTTATTTCATTTCCGCTGTCATGTGTTATATATATTTGTGTATGTTTCAACCTAATTGTAAATTGTTGTGTAAATGTCCCACTGTAGCGGCGTTCATTATACCGATGAGGGTTGGTGTAACCGTACCGGTATAAGGAGGGTCGTTACAAGACCTGTTGAGCAAGGTGTGTACCCCTCTGGAAGAGGGAACGCCAAAGTTGTTTTGGTAGTTGGTTCCCCTTTGTAAAGGGAAGGCTAGTTGCAGCTAGCAAATTATCTTTCCCCTTGTGTAGTAGGGAAGACTGGTATGTTCCAATGTGTTGTATCTTTGGAAAAGATAGTGAAATCCTAAGCTTGGCTTAGGGACTGGACGTAGGACTTCCATTGGAAGGAAGGTCCGAACCAGGATAAAATTTTTGTGCCCTTTGTAGTTTGACTAACATAACCAACATGTGTTGTTAAGTTAGTTTCCGCGACAAAAAACACTTATTCACCCCCTCTCCTCTAGGCGAAAATCTCTACTGTCATCGATTCAACAAGTGGTATAAGAGTGAGATTTTCTCAAAATAAATCTAGCAATTTCGAGAAGATGGCAGTTGAGTTTGGACAAGAAGGTCAATCAATCAATCGCCCTCCTCTCTTTGATGGACAAGATTACAACTAGTGGACGACATGCATGGAATTCTTCAAACAAGGTATAAATCTTGACCTTTGGTTAGTTATAGAAGATGGTGATAAAAATGATGACCAAACTTTCCCCATATAAAATAATTCATTTATTTGTATATCAATTTTGATGATTAACAAAACATTACTAATGAATTACTTGAGTCTTGAGGACAAGAAATAAAAGCAAAAGAAAGTTCAAGGCAATCAGGTAAGACTCTTAATTTATAAGTATTATGATCGATTTCCTTTCTGACAAATTGCAAACAAATCGATACCGTAACGATTTCTTTACTTCTCGTAACGATTTCTTTACAACTCATAATGACTTGCTAGCTGTAACGATTTCTTTACTTCTCGTAACGATTTCTTTAGAACTCATAACGACTTGGTAGCCGTAACGATTTCTTTAGTTCTCGTAACGATTTTTTTAGAACTCATAACGACTTTCTAGCCGTAACGATTTCTTGAAACTCGTAACGACTTGGTAGCCGTAATGATTTCTTTAGTTCTCGTAACGATTTCTTTAGAACTCATAACGACTTGCTAGCCGTAACGATTTCTTTAGTTCTCGTAACGATTTCTTTGAAACTTGTAACGACTTGGTAGCCGTAACGATTTCTTTAGTCGTCGTAACGATTTCTTTAGAACTCACAACGACTTTCTAGCCGTAACGATTTCTTTAGTCGTCGCAACGATTTCTTTAGAACTCACAACGACTTTCCAGTCGTAACGATTTCTTTAAATCTCGCAACAATTCCTTGGACTTCATAACGATTTGCTTTGTGCAACGATTTCTTCAGAATTCATAACGACTTGATAAGTGTTCATAACGATTTCTTTAGATCCCGCAACGATTTCCTTGGACTTCATAACGATTTGCTTTGCGCAACGATTTCTTCAAATTCATAACGACTTGATAAGTGTTCATAACGATTTCTTTAGATCTCGCAACGATTTCCTTGGACTTCATAACGATTTGCTTTGCGCAACGATTTCTTCAGAGTTCATAACGACTTGATAAGTGTTCATAACGATTTGCTATGACTCATAACAATTTCATAAGTCATACAGTCATCGATTTCATATCTTGATATCCTATTCATGATTAAAAGATTGACCAGTCAAAGTCCACGTAGTCATCTCTCTGACGCTTTTGCATTAATGAGATCTGAACATATCTCTGCATGCATGCAGACCATATCATCCTTTATCGTGCCTACTCTGATAACGTCCTTTAGACTTAAGTTATTTGGCATTACTATTTTCTTGACTATTGCTACTAACGTTGACTGACATCAGAGATAGCTTATCTGTCTGCTGTCTTAGATTGACATCTGTGCAGACCTCTGAACTAGCTTCATGGTACAACGTTAAACAAATAGAAGCCATCGGATATCTTTGAAGATCTCATCTCTTTGCGTGCTCAAGTAATCAAAAGATTGTTAACAGGAAGCTTCCAAGACTCCAAATGTCATTCAGTCTAACGACTACTCAAAAGAGAGACAACGGACTCTTTAACTTCTAGATTTCAAATTGAAGATATATATACAAGTCAGAAGAACAGAAGAAAAAACAACGTTCAAGAAAAACATTCAAATTCTTCTGAAGAAAGTTTAGAGCAGAAAACTTCATTCCTCTTAGCTTTTGCTCTTTTGCTCTCTACTAGCTAGTGAAAGATCATTTGAAGAGAGCTTGTGTAGTTCTGAGAGTGAGCCTAGATTTAGATTCTTTTGCTCTCAGTGCTAGGTCATTCAGATCATTGCTTGTTGCAGTTTGATCTAGGGGCTTGTCTTTCAAACTTCTCTTTGTGTTGTTCCCTTCTGGTGTGAAGGAAGACTTGATGGTATCCAGGGTGTTGTTCCCTTCTGGTGTGAAGGAAGACCTGGTGGTATCCAGGGTGTTGTTCCCTTCGGGTGTGAAGGAAGACCAGCTGAGCTGGGTGTTGTTGTGTCCTTAAGGGGGACTGTACCCTTGATTAGTGAAATCCTAAGGTATTGCTCAGGGACTGGACGTAGGTCTCCTGTGGAAAGGAGTTCCGAACCAGGATAAAAATCCTACTATCTTGTGGTTGTGTTTTGTGTGTGTGCTATCTTATTTCCTCTAACTCTAACATTCGTTTAAATTGTTGTAATCTTTTTAGTGAATAGGTATTAATCAAAGATCAAATTTTAATAACCCATTCACCCCCCCCCTCTGGGATAGCTAGCTGGGCAACAAGTGGTATCAAAGCAAGTCTCTTCGACAAAGAAGAAGATCCAACGATCTGAAGAGCAAAGATCAATGGCAGCCCAAGGCAACTTCGAAGGTCAGTCAGTCAACAGACCACCTTTGTTCGATGGTGAAGATTATCCGTATTGGAAGACCAGAATGGAATATTTTCTACAAGGACACGACTATCAAATCTGGTCGATAGTAGAAGAAGGTGACCTGGTTGTCACAAATGAGAAAGCACAATGGACAGATGAAGACAGAAAGAAAATCTCCTTGAACTGTAAAGCCAAGAGCATTTTATGTTGTGCTCTAAGCAAGAAGGAGTTTAGCAGCGTCTCAGCCAGCAAATCCTCCATGGAAATGTGGAAAAAGCTAAGGATCACATACGAAGGTACAAATAAAGTAAAGGAGACAAGAATCGACATTCTTGTCACTCAGTATGAGAGATTTCAAATGCAGTCAGGTGAATCAATTACCCAGATGTTCAGTCGATTCACTGACATCACCAATGGTTTAGCCAGTCTAGGAAAGTCTTATGAGATTGCAGATATGGTAAGAAAAATTCTCAGATCCTTGCCATCTTCATGGACGCCAATGGTCACAGCTATCGAAGAAGCTAATGACCTTAAGAGAATGTCAGTAGAAAAGCTCATCGGGTCCCTCATGGCCCATGAGATCAACATGGAAAGGCTAGGAGAATCATCTAGCAGAAAGAAGCACTCCAATGCTTTGAAAGCAGAAGAAGAGTCATCAGAAGCAAGCTCTAGCGGGAGTGAGGTAGACAGCGAAAATGAAGAAGCAATGCTCTCTAAGAGATTGCAGCGCATTCTGGCCAAGAAGAAAAAATTTCAATCCGGGAAAAGGTACTTTAAGAAAAATAAAGACTTCAAAAGATCAGATGGTAAAGAAATGAAGAAAGGAGAGACCATCTGTTATGAATGCAAGAAGCCTGGACATATCAAGGCAGATTGTCCAATGCTAAAGAAAAATGATCACAAGAAGAAGGATAGCTCCAAGAAGTTCAGAAGATACAAGAAAAAGGCGATGGCAGCTGCTTGGGAGAACAGCAGTGACTCAGACAGTGAGTCAAGCTCAAGCAGTGATGAAGAAGAAGCCAACCTGGCTCTCATGGCCAACATCGAAGAAAAGGTAACCTCTGACTCTTCTTTCGATTCTTGTAATAATTCTGATTCAGATTCTGACAATTAGGAAAGCGCCTTTAATGAACTTTACGACAAATATAAACAGGTGTCTAAATTACTTAAGATTAGTAAGAAGAATAATACATGCTTAGAAAACACTTACTCAGACTTAAAAACAGAAAATGAAGAACTAGAAAAGCAATTAATCGAACTAAAAAGAAGAAATGAATTGTTGTGTGAAGACTTAAAAGTTAAGAATAAACAAATAACAAAATTAGAAAAACAAAAGTGTAGATGAATTATGAAAAGAGATTAAAAATCTAAATGAAGAGAATGAGAAATTAGCAAGCACATTAGAAAAATTTACAAATGGTAAGAATCCCTTAATATTAAAAGGAGCTAGACGCTCAGGTAAGAGAAAAGATGGTGTAGGCTACACACCACCTGAAAATGCAGAAACTATAATTCCACCTAAGGTGTATCCAACTCCAAGATTTGTTCCTGAGAAAAATACAGCCTATAAAGCTAATTTTAAGTATATTGAAAGAGTAACAAAACATCATGTTGTAGTCACTGTAATAAGCTAGGTCATTTAAAATCCACCTGTCCAACAAGACATAAGAAGTGGATAATGAAAGTAAAAAATAATGATACTGACCCATCAGGACCCAAAAGAACTTGGGTACCTAAAGCTTGATGCCTTAATTTCAGGTTAATCCTCGAGCATCCAAATGGTATTTGGATAGTGGGTGTTCAAGGCACATGATAGGAAACCTGAAGCTGTTTTCCCATCTCCAAGCTGAAGAAGGAATAGTCACTTATGGAGATAATGGGAAAGGAACTGTAGTAGGCAGTGGATCAGTAAATAGCAAAGGAAAAACAGTCATAGAAGATGTGCTATTAGTCAAAGGATTAAAGCACAACCTCATCAGTATAAGTCAGCTGTGTGATAGAGGTCATCAAATCAAGTTTCAAGAATCAAAGTGCAGCATACTAAAGGATGGAGCAATCATCTTTGAAGCAAATAGAGAGAAGAATCTGTACGTGCTCTACCTTGAAGAACTCAAAGAGCAAAATGTGTGTCTGGCAGCCAGCAAAGACAAATCAACTGAGTTGTGGCACAAAAGACTAGGCCACTGCAGCTTGGACGGATTGAACAAGCTCAGAAAGAGGAATCTTGTGGAAGGTCTACCAAAAGTCAATGGAAAATTGGAAAGTGTTTGTAGACCTGTGCTAAGGGAAAGCACACAAAGAGTTCTTTCAAGTCAAAGACAGTGGTGACTACCTCAAAACCCTTAGAGCTCCTACATATGGATCTATTTAGACCAATGAGGACTACCAGTCTTGGAAGAAAGAATTTTGGATTTGTCATAGTAGATGACTACTCAAGATTCACATGGGTATCATTCTTAGAGCATAAAGATGATAGTTTTGATAATTTTGTCAGTTTCAGTAAGAAGGTCCAGAAAGATCAGAAGTTCAGTATTATGTCCATTCGATCAGACCATGGTGGTGAGTTCCAAAATGAAAAGTTTGCTAGATTCTGTGATGATCAAGGAATTCAGCACAATTTCTCAGCACCAAGGACACCACAGCAAAATGGTATAGCTGAGAGGAAGAACAGAACTCTCTTGGATATGGCAAGAACCATGCTCTCTGAATATGAGCTACCTAGATATTTTTGGGCTGAAGCAGTCAACACAGCCAGTTACATTGTCAACCGAGTAATGATCAGGCCAATACTGAAGAAGACTGCATATGAGTTGTTCAAAGGAAAGAAGCCCAAGGTAAGTCATTTCAGAATCTTTGGATGTCCTTGCTTTATTCACAACAACAGAAAAAGGGACATTGGTAAGTTGGATGCCAAGTCAGATGAAGGCATCTTTATGGGGTATACTTCTAAACCCAGAGGCTATAGAGTTTTCAATAAACGCTCACTATTAATTGAACAAACTGTGCATGTTATTTTTGATGAAACTAACCCTTCCTTGAGAAAGGAAGTAGATAGTGATAATGATGATGCAGATGAACTGTCCAAAAAGCTTAAAGATACATCAATTGAGAACAAGGATGATCCACCTCTGGAAGAATTACAACAAGAAGAAATTACTCATGAAAATCATCCAAAGGAATGGAGATACAAGAAAGATCACCCACTTGAGAATATCATTGGTGATCCATCCATAGGGGTAAGAACAAGAGGTAATGTAATCCCTTGTGATTATTTAGCCTTTGTTTCTCAGATAGAGCCTAAGACAGTCAATGAAGCTTTAACTGATGAATCTTGGATAATAGCCATACAAGATGAATTAAATCAATTTAAGAGAAACCAAGTATGGTCACTTGTTCCTAGACCATCAGATCATCCAGTTATTGGCACCAAATGGGTGTTCAGAAACAAATTGGATGAAACCGGTGTAATCCTAAGAAACAAGGCCAGATTGGTAGCTCAGGGCTATTCTCAAGAGGAAGGCATAGATTTCGATGAAACCTATGCACCTGTAGCTAGACTTGAGGCTATTAGAATCTTACTTGCATATGCATCAGCTCTAAACTTGACACTATTTCAAATGGATGTTAAATCAGCATTCTTAAATGGTTTCATAAAAAAGGAAGTGTATGTTGAACAACCTCCAGGTTTTGATGATACCGAATTTCCTAATCATGTTTTCAAACTCCATAAGGCATTATATGGTTTAAAACAAGCACCTAGAGCCTGGTATGAAAGGCTTAGCTCTTTTCTGTTAAATCATGGTTTCAATAGAGGCAAAGTAGATAGCACATTATTCATAAAGTCAAAGGTCAATCACATACTATTAGTTCAAATCTATGTAGATGATATCATTTTTGGTTCTACTGACAAATCTCTTTGCAAGTATTTGAGAAGCTTATGCAGGGAGAATTTGAAATGACTATGATGGGGAGCTAAACTACTTCCTTGGATTGCAAGTCAAGCAAGGGAAGGAAGGCACCCACATCTGTCAAGCCAAATACACCAAGGAACTCCTGAAGAAGTTTGGATTCGATAATGCTAAACCACTGTCAACTCCAATGAGCACATCAACCAGAATGGACAGTGATCAAAATGGTAAAATGGTAGATCAAAAGAACTATAGAGGTATGATAGGGTCTTTACTTTATTTAACAGCAAGTAGACCAGACATCTTGTTTAGTGTATGCATGTGTGCTAGGTATCAAGCAGACCCTAGAGAATCACACCTAATTTCTGTAAAAAGAATATTAGATATTTAGCTAAAACTCATGATTTAGGTCTTTGGAATCCAAAATCATGTGAATAGATTTAGTAGGATATTCTGATGCTGACTATGCTGGATGCAAGATAGATAGAAAGAGCACCAGTGGTTGTTGTCAATTTCTTGCAGGATGTTTGATATCATGGTCTTCAAAGAAACAAAACTCAGTGGCACTATCAACAGCTGAAGCTGAATATGTAGCTGCTGGAAGTTGTTGTACACAACTCCTTTGGATAAAGCAACAACTTGAAGACTTTGGATTAATATCAATTCAATTCCATTGCTGTGTGACAACACCAGTGCCATTAATCTGACCAAGAATCCAGTTCAGCACTCAAGGACAAAACATATTGAGGTTAGATATCATTTTATTCGTGATCATGTTGCAAATGGAATATAGAAATATCCTTTTGATACAAATAGCCAACTAGCAGATATCTTCACAAAAGCCCTACCTGAAGAGAGATTTACATCTTAGAAGAGAATTAGGGATGTGCAATTGTGAAAAGATTCCTGTATTTAAAATGGCATAAATTTTTCAGAATAAATGAAAATTTTCTCTCTCTCTCACTTTAAGCAAAACTCAGTTTATTTACTCTTCCTTGACCGCTATTGTGTTAAAAGCAGTTTGACTCGTCAAACCCTTTTGTCGCCTTGTGCCGTTACCACCTTTTGGCGCTTCTTGTTTTCGATAAATAACTCTAATTAGTCAAATCGTTCTGGGAACGACTCATCTTCTACCTTTACCCTTTCTCCTTTATCTATTCACCCAAAGCCGATGCCCTAACGATTCCGACATCGACTCTCTGCAAAATTTGAAGCTTTCCCCTTCTTCCCGCGAAGAATCCCTCGAGGGCTTCCATCTATTCCATCATCTCCCTTCTCCAGAACAGTTCTTCTCCTCTCTACCCATGGCCGCTCTGATGATCTCTGGAAGTGTAGGGGGCTACAGTGCTGAGTACCTGACTGCAGAACAGCAGGAAAGGCTCACCTTCGTGAAGACAAAGGTATGCGGAAACAAGGCAGTGGATGTTCCAAATCTCGAGAAGAATGGTATGGGAAGTATAGCAGAAACTCTGAGAATGATGCAGTGGATGGAAATTGCCACTTTCACCGAGGTAAGCTATCCCGACCTGGTGAAAGCATTTTATGTATGCTTAAGGTCAGAGGCAGATGGGTCCCTTGTATCATCGGTAAAGGGAATCCAAATTAAAGTCGATCATGAGTTGTTACACATGTTGTTTGGAGTGAAGACGTCTGGATTCAGTGGGGTTCACGCAGTGAACGATGAAGCAAAAGGCCTTGGCATTATAGGTCCAGAGATTAGGCTAAGAGACGAAAAATTGGATATTAATCAGATGAATGCATTGAACCATCTTCTTCATTTCATTATCTGTCAAAATTTGGTTCCTTGCAGTGCCACCTTCTCAACGTGCACTAGGGCAGATTCTGATATGATGTTTTGGGCAATTCAACAAAAGGAGATTAATATGGCGCAAGTCATGTTGGAAAGGATGAAATTTTCCAGAGATCAAATATGGGATACAAAAAGTAAGTTAAATGTCTCATTGCCCTATGCTCATCTACTTACAAAGATTTTCAAACACTTTGGAATAGATTTATCTGGGGCAGTTGTGGAGAAGATGGGCCAGTGTATAAGGTCCAGAAATCTCAAGAAAAGTGGTTTCTCTGTAATTGAAGGTGTATGGTCTAAGACCACTGTGGCCGAGGGAGAGGCCATAATTGGTGATGTAGAAATTCCTGATGTTCAGGAAATGGCAGTAGTAACACCACCAGCAGAGCAGCAGGCAGTAGCACCAGCAGAGCAGCAGGCAGTAGCACCAGCAGAGCAGTAGCAAGCAGAAGAGTCAGTAGCAGAGCAGCAAGCAGCTCAGTCAGTAGCAGAGCAGCAGGCAGTAGCACCAGCATTTCAGCCAGAATCTCTTACAGCTTCTGTAGTTGAGGAGGAAGTGGCAGATAAAGCCAGTGATTCGCCTACCTCAATAATTGGCTCAATTCTTAGGAATTTAGTTGAATCAGCTCTCTCCACTCGAATCGACTCACAGTCTACTGAAATTGAAATGGAAGAAGCTGTGGCAGAAGGCCACATTGAAGAATCAATTCCTGTGGAGCAGTCCAGTGCTACAGTAGATCCAGTTGAAGAGGAAGCTCCTGCTCAGGGGGAGCAAATGGAAGTTGAAGAGGAAGCTCCTGCTCAGGGGGAGCAGTCTATTGAAGAACCTGCACCTCAGAGGTAAGGCAAAAGGATAGTTCACAGAAAACTCAGAAAGAGCCACAGGAAAGTCAATCTGAACCCGGTTTTGGAATTGTTGAAGGCTCAGGGAGAGATTCTGTCAGCAGTGCAGTCCAGTGTGCAAGGGATACTTGCTAGTCAAGCTTCAACCACCTCTGAGCTCTCTTCAGTCAGAAATGCAATGAAGTGGTTTAATAAAGAAATGTCTGATATGAAGTCGATGCTAGCAATTCTTTCAATGTCAAGTGGAGTTTCTCCTGCAGCTACTCAGAGCAGACCAGCTGCTGTTTCCCAGCCACCAGGGCCTCCAGCTCAAGAGTCTCGGCCAGTAGGGCCATCAGCTCAAGCATCAGGGCCACCAGGGCCACCAGTGCCAGCTTCAGGGTCATCAGGACCCTCTTCAGTTGTCAGAGAAGGTCAAGACAAAGGGAAAGAGCCCATGACAGCTACTAAGGCCCCTGACACTTCTACCCTTGCAACTCCAACCCTCTCTTCACCTTCATCTCCTTCTACAGCCCCTCCTGCTCCACCAACTGTAAAACATCCTGTGCCTCGCACCCAACCATCTTCCTCCCAGTCCTGCCAAGGAAAAGAGGAAACAATCATCCTCTGTCAGCATCCCCTCCTCACCATTATTTCCTCATCTTTGCTACTCTCTTACCCTCGAGCCTCAAAGAAGATTCCTCTATAAGGAATATGTTCAAAAGTGCATCCTGTCCACCATCTATGGTATTCCTTTCCTCAACCTCTCTGAGCATCTAAACATTGTTCTTCCTCTTACCCAGCTGTCCCACCCTCAAAAATCCAAAATCTTTCAGGGCACTGAGTTCAAGACTGAAGATCAGTGGGCCAATGTCAAGGGCAACAAAGCTCAATACAGCAAATATTTGACTGCCAGGGCAGAATCTCTTACCCATCGAGCTCACCCACTCACTCTTTTTGAGTGGTTCATTATTCAGCATAAGAACTCTTGGGGACCCTTTATTTTGAAAGAGATTCGTATTGCCAAGAATTTTCAGTTGTACAGCGATTTTTGCTATTTGAACAAGCTGCCTGAAGTACAGTTCTACCAATTTCATTCAACCTTAGTGATGCTGAGATCAGAACGTCCAGTAAATCTTCCTCTCACAATGGACTTTGCCGATCTCAAAGTTGATTCTCCAGTTCTTCTGCCAAAGCTACACTCTTTAGTGTTTGACTCAGATGCTGGATCCTATACACTGGATATGTTTGCTAGGTAGATGGACCGTTTGTCAGCTAAGTTGGGCAGATTACCCTCCTTCTTGCGGTTCATTTTCAGAGAATATCACTTTGGCCGCATCTCTTCCCAAACCTTGGCCCCACTCATTTCTGAATGTGAAAGGCTTACTCCCACCATATGGGAATCTCTCTACAAGGATCCCCATCTTCAATTACAGGCAATCAACAGTTCCTTGGTTCGTCAAGCTAAGCCCATTCTCTCAGCCGAAGCCTTCATGGATCTCAACTCCATAAATCCAATTCAAGAGATCTATGTTCAGTGGGCAGCCAGATATACAACCTTCTATGCTCTGAAGCAGGATCTGCTTGATCAGAAGATTTTCTATCCAATCTCTCTGGATAGATTTCTCCATTGTGCCAGCTTTGGAAAGAGCACTTCCTTTAGATTCATCTTGAACCCACATCAGTATGAAGAATCCCTGGAAAAGCAACGACAACTTTACATTCAAAGGGCCATTCCATCCATGGGTCCTAATTTTTCAGTTGCTTCTGGAGTTTTCCAACAAACTTTTGAAGATCTTGAGATCAAGGCATGGGCTGTCATCACACAGCATGCCTCTTTCTTGTCTCCTATGTACTATCTTCCTCCCACTTAATACAATGATTTCTCTCTTCTTTGTCTCATAGACTATCTTTTTGCTTATTGACAAAATGGGGGAGAAAACTAAAGCTATTTTGAAAAACAGGTTTGTGTTGTATAATGTTTAGTATATTTTGTCATCATCAAAAAGGGGGAGATTGATGACCAAACTTTCCCCATATAAAATAATTCATTTATTTATATATCAATTTTGATGATTAACAAAACATTACTAATGAATTACTTGAGTCTTGAGGACAGGAAATAAAAGCAAAAGAAAGTTCAAGACAATCAGGTAAGACACTCAATTTATAAGTATTATGATCGATTTCCTTTCTGACCAAATTGCAAACAAATCGATACCGTAACGATTTCTTTACTTCTCGTAACGATTTCTTTAGAACTCATAACGACTTGCTAGCCGTAACGATTCTTTACTTCTCGTAACGATTTCTTTAGAACTCATACGACTTGGTAGCCGTAACGATTTCTTAGTTCTCGTAACGATTTCTTTAGAACTCATACGACTTGGTAGCCGTAACGATTTCTTTAGTTCTCGTAACGATTTCTTTGAAACTCGTAATGACTTGGTAGCCGTAACGATTTCTTTAGTTCTCGTAACGATTTCTTTAGAACTCATAACGACTTGATAGCCGTAACGATTTCTTTGGTTCTCGTAACGATTTCTTTGAAACTCCTAACGACTTGGTAGCCGTAACGATTTCTTTAGTCGTCGTAACAATTTCTTTAGAACTCACAACGACTTTCTAGCCGTAACGATTTCTTTAGTCGTCGTAACGATTTCTTTAGAACTCACAATGACTTTCTACCCGTAACGATTTCTTTAGTCCTCATAACGATTTCTTTAGATCTCACAACGACTTTCCAACCGTAACGATTTCTTTAGATCTCGCAACGATTTCCTTGGACTTCATAACGATTTGCTTTGCACAACGATTTCTTCAGAATTCATAACGACTTGATAAGTGTTCATAACGATTTCTTTAGATCTCGCAACGATTTCCTTGGACTTCATAACGATTTGCTTTGCGCAACGATTTCTTCAGAATTCATAACGACTTGATAAGTGTTCATAACAATTTCTTTAGATCTCGCAACGATTTCCTTGGACTTCATAACGATTTGATTTGCGCAACGATTTCTTCAGAGTTCATAACGACTTGATAAGTGTTCGTAACGATTTGCTATGACTCATAACGATTTCATAAGTCATACAGTCATCGATTTCATATCTTGATATCCTATTCATGATTAAAACATTGACCAGTCAAAGTCCACGTAGTCATCTCTCTTACGCTTTTGCATTTATGAGATCTGAACATATCTCTGCATGCATGCAGACCATATCATCCTTTATCGTGCCTACTCTGATAACGTCCTTTAGACTTAAGTTATTTGGCATTGCTATTTTCTTGACTATTGCTACTGACGTTGACTGACATCAGAGACAACTTATCTGTCTGCTGTCTGAGATTGACATCTATGCAGACCTCTGAACTAGCTTCATGGTACAACGTTAAACAAATAGAAGCCATCAGATATCTTTGAAGATCTCATCTCTTTGCGTGCTCAAGTAATCAAAAGACTGTTGACAGGAAGCTTCCAAGACTCCAGATGTCATTCAGTCTAACGACTACTCAAAAGAGAGACAACAGACTCTTTAACGTCTAGATTTCAAATTGAAGATATATATACAAGTCAGAAGAACAGAAGAAAAAACAACGTTCAAGAAAAACATTCAAATTCTTCTGAAGAAAGTTTAGAGCAGAAAACTTCATTCCTCTTAGCTTTTGCTCTTTTGCTCTCTACTAGCTAGTGAAAGATCATTTGAAGAGAGCTTGTGTAGTTCTGAGAGTGAGCCTAGATTTAGATTCTTTTGCTCTCAGTGCTAGGTCCTTCAGATCATTGCTTGTTGTAGTTTGATCTAGGGGTTTGTCTTTCAAACCTCTCTTTGTGTTGTTCCCTTCTGGTGTGAAGGAAGACCTGGTGGTATCCAGGGTGTTGTTCCCTTCGGGTGTGAAGGAAGATCAGTTGAGCTGGGTGTTGTTGTGTCCTTAAGGGGGACTGTACCCTTGATTAGTGAAATCCGAGGTATTGCTCAGGGACTGGACGTAGGTGTCCTGTGGAAAGGAGTTCCGAACCAGGATAAAAATCCTACTGTCTTGTGGTTGTGTTTTGTGTGTGTGCTATCTTATATCCTCTAACTCTAACCTTCGTTGAAGTTGTTGTAATCTTTTTAGTGAACAGGTATTAATCAAAGATCAAATTTTAATAACCCATTCACCCCCCCCTCTGGGCTAGCTAGCTGGGCAACAAAAAATCCTAGTACAAAAGATAAAACTAAATGGACTGCTGGTGATAAGAAATTAATATCTCAAAATTATTGTGTAAAACGTATTATATGTTGTGCATTATCTAAGAAGGAATTTAATCATGTTTCAACTTGTAAAACTACTAAAGAAATATGGGACACTCTGAGAGTTACTTATGAAGGAATTGACAAAGTCAAAGAAACATGAATTGATATACTCATTACTAAATATGAACACTTCAAAATGGAAGAAAATGAATCTATAACATAATGTACACTAGATTTACTGATATAACAAATAGGTTGAATACATTAGGTAAGTAACTTAGTCAAAGTGCAATAGTCAGGAAAATATTACGATCACTCACCATTAAATGGACCCCTAAAATAATTGTTATTGAAGAAGCTAATGACCTATCAACACTGCCAATGGAAAATTGAGAGGATCCTTGATGGCTAATGAAAGAAATATGGAAAGGTTAAATGAATGTTCATCTAAGAAAAGAATAACAGATGCTTTGAAAGCAGCATCACCCTTTTCTAGCTGTGATGACACAGGCACATCGACCTCCGATGACACTGATGAAGAAGAAGCATTGTTGTGAAGAAGGTTATAGAGGATTCTCACCAAGAAGAAGAAATATCAACCCAGGCAAGACTACAAAAGAAATATAAGCAAAGCAAAAGAACCAGTCTGCTACAAATGCAAACAACCCAGACACTTCAAAATGGATTGTCCAAGTTTAAAGAAGAAAGAATCAGAAGAGACTTTAAGAAAAGATAGAAAGCACAATCAACAAAAGTACAATAAAATGTCAAGAGAAGTAATGGATGTAGCATGGGAAAATGAAGACTCAAGTTCTAGCTCCTCAAGCTCAGAGTTTGAAGCAAAAGAAGAAAACTGTGCCTTTATGGCACATCTTGAAGAAAAGATAATATCTGAAACTTCCTATAGTTCCTATTAAGAAGCTAATGATGATGATCTAGAATGTTCCTTTAATGAACCATATAATAAATATAAAATAATCTTAAAAGAGTTAAAGAAAACAAGCAAGAGGCTGGAAAAATAGGAAGAAGAGAATAAAAAATTATTGGAAGAAATATTATGAAAAGACAAAAAATTAAGAAATTGGAAGATAACATTATAGAACTAAATATTAATATAAAAACAAATGAAACAAAAATGAAACATAGAGAAGTAGAACTAATAGACACAATCAAACTAAATGAAGAATTGCATGAACACATCATGGATCTGCAAGAAGAAAGCAAAAATGTAAATGTGCAAAGCAATACATTTACAAACCTTAATAGTGAAAATGAATATCAAAAAACTTCTCTAAGTAAACTGACTAATGGGAAAGCATCCTTAATGCTATGTCTAAAATGTTGCAGAAAAGGGATAGAAAAATATGGTCATGGATACATACTTAAGAAAAATGACAAAAGGACTAAAACTCCTGAGGAATATCCATTACCAAAATTTTTAAAAGAAACAAAAAGATCAGTGACAGAGAAAGAAAACCTACCAAACAAAAACTTTAACTATAAAACACAAGATATCAATTGTTGTTCACATTGCAATAAACTAGGTCACATTCGTGCTACTTGCACCACTAAGCACATGTTATGGATACCTAAACAATGTTCAACTAACTCTTCAGGACCCAAGAGAACTTGAGTACCTAAAAGGTTTCTGTAATTTTATTTTTTCAAGAAAGCCTTAGAGCATCTAAATGGATTTTCGATAGTGGATGCTCAAGACACATAACTAGAGACATGAAATTATTCTCTTAAATCACATATGATAAAGGGGAAGTAATATTCGAAAATAATCAAAAAGGAAAAGTAGTTGGTCATTAAAATATTTCAACTAAATCAAAATTATTGATTGACGGTGTACTATGTGTTGAAGGCCTAAAGCACGATCTATTAAGCATAAGCCAACTGAGTGACAAAGGTCATCAGATAAAATTTTTAGAAGATAAATGTGTCATTGCCAAAGGAAGTCAGAAAATTTTTAAAGCAGTTAGACATACAAATATGTACATATTACACTTAGAAGATTTAAAAAGACAAAATGTCTTCCTATCAGCTAATGATTTAGAGGACATTAATCTATGGCATTGAAGATTGGGACATGCTAGTATTTCAGTGATAAAGAAACTTCAAAAGTATGATCTTGTCAGAGGCCTTCCAAATGTAAAGACAAACAATTCAAAGATCTATTCTGCATACATAAAAGGAAAACAAGTCAAGTCATCATTCCAGCAAAAGAACATAGTGACAACCACCAAGCCCTTGGAATTATTACACATGGGTCTTTTTGGACCCATGCGAATAACTAGCCTTAGTGGAAAACTATATGGATACGTAGTAATAGATGACTATTCAAGGTTTATGTGGGTCTTCTTCCTACAGTTCAAAAGTGATACATTATCTACATTTTTAAAGCTCAGTAGACTTCTAGAAAAAGATAAAAAATTCAGCATTACAAGCATTAGATCAGATCATAGTGGAGCATTTCAAAACAAAGAATTTTCTGATCATTGTGAAGAAAATGGAATACAACATAACTTCTCAGCTCCCAGAACACCTCAGTAAAATGGTGTGGCAGAAAGAAAAAATAGAACATTATTTGACATGGCAAGGACTATGCTGTCAGACTAGTGTTTTCGGAAATGTCTCTGGGCTGAAGCTGTCAACACTATAGGCTATATCATCAATTGTGACATGGTAAGACCCATACTGAAGAAAACTCCATATGAACTATTCAAAGGTAAAAAGCTTAGTTTATCTCACTTAAAACATTTTGGCTACAAATGCTATATCCTAAATAATGGAAAAGATAACCTTAATAAACTTGACGAACGCAGTAGTGAAGAAATATTTTTAGGCTTTGTATCTAAACCAAGAGGGTTTAGAGTTTTAAATAGACAAACTCTAACCATAGAACTGTTTGATGAAACTAACCTCTCCACTAAGGAAGAAAAAGAGAATGATAGTGATGCAGAAAATCTAAGCAAGGAACTCGAAGGCACATCCCTGGATGATGATGAAACGAAACTAGAAGATCTACAACAGACAAGGACAACTCCTGATATCTACCCAAGAAAGGAAATTTCTCAAAGATCATCCTCAAGATAATATTCTAGGATAGCCAGACGACATAAGAACAAGAGGTATGTTAAAACCTATAAATATAGTGCACTTGCTTCTTTAATAGAACCAAAATCAATAAACGAAGCCCTTAGTGCTGCCTCCTAGATTATGGCCATGCAGGAAGAACTAAACCAGTTCAACTGCAACCAAGTCTGCACATTGATTTCTAAACCTAACGATCATCTAGTTATTGGCACAAAATGGATGTTCAGAAACAAACTGGATGAGTTTGGAAATATTGTAAGGACTAAAGCCCGACTTGTGGCTCAAGGTTATTCACAAGAAGAAGGAATTGATTATGTTGAAACTTATTCACTTGTGGCTAGACTTAAATCTATTAGAATACTACTTGCTTTTGTTGCTACCTGTAACATGAAACTTTTTCAAATGGATGTCAAAAGCTCATTTTTAAATGGTGTTATCAAAGAAGAAGTTTATGTAAATCAACCTTATGGTTTTGAGAATATAGAATATCCTAATCATGTTTTTAAATTATGTAAGGCACTATATGGCTTAAAACAAGCTCCACGAGCTTGGTATGAGAGACTAAGTACCTTCCTTGTAATGCCCCGACGTGGAATATCTGAACAATAAATAGCTAAATAAATTATATAGAGCACAAAATAGACATGAAACCATTTCACAAATTGTAATAATGCCAAATGAACCAATTTTATTGATAATTTCACTAACCTCTATTACATTCACCAATTCAGAGCCAAAACTAAAGGCCCAGAGTACTTTATTCAAATGAAAACAAACAAACTAACTAATACTAAAACTTGGTTGACAGCTCAATGGGTCGCTCTTGCACCTGCTCATCCCCATCCTCATGCGTGTGGTGTTCCTCATCAGACTCACTGGAAACACATATAACAAATAGTGCAGGATAAGCGATAATGCCCAGTATGTCTTAATATCTCGAAAACATGCATGCTTTAAGTGATTAATATCTTGGATAGCAGGATAACTAGATAGAACGATCCAGAGAGTAATAGCACATGATAGCAAGAGAACAATAGCACTTTTAAACTAAATATAGCACATCCAGCACGTTAAAGGAATAGCCATATCACGAGATAGCACGATAGCACACTAGTCAAGATAGCACTTTGATTGTCTTTAGATTATCGAGATAACTGGCACTTGAGTGTAATGCCGAACACTCTGATCATTAAACTCCCATGGGCACTAGCACTTTCGGGCGTACCTCTTAGGATCAGATCGGGCCCTTATAATGTTGCCTGGCATTGATTATGTTTTTATCTTTAGACAATCAGTCAAAATGGCCATAGAGAGTACCAAGAAATAGATGAGATAGTAGAAGAGATAGATGAGGGTATAGAGAGAACTAGAATAGATGAGAGAATAGAGATAGTAGATGAGAATGAGGGTCATGTTCATAAGACTATGATAAAGGATGATAGTAATAGTTGCTAAACATGTAGATTGGGTGTTAGCAGTCTGGAGGAATTCACTAACCACCCACTGGCCATGCTACAAACACAGTCCAGAGGTCCGGCGTGATCTAAAGGTAAGAGAGAAATCTAAGGCCGTTAGATCATGCTGATCCCTAAGTGTAAACAGGTGTTGATGGTACAACCTGCTCGTCGGCAATGGACGTCCGCCAAAAGCCAAGGAGTCTTATAGAGGCCTTGAACAAGGAGTTCCTAGACCAGTCAGGAGTATACCCAACGAAGAGGTCGTCCAAGTCAAGATAAGTGCATTCAAAATGTTTGTCTGTCTTGCCTTGAGTGCTCCAAGGCAAAGGGACGCGATAACGGTATTAAATCGAGCAAATAAAATGAAGACAAGTCCTTTAAATAATCATAGAGAAATTAAAATGAAATATTGCACTTAATTACCAGATATAATATTGAGGTGGTTTTCGTAAAGTCTCATGTCAAAAAATCATGTTTGATGTGTGCATGTGAGACAGAATCCAAGAATGTATATGAGAGTCAAGCACGTCTTTTTATTAAAAAAAATCATGTGAGTATAATTTATAATTTATTTAACATGATGTTACTATTCATTACAGAGCACTCCAAGGGCTTAACCATTATTATAGAATATGAATAGCATGATTTAACTAATAAATTAGGGTTCTGGAATATACAGTGAAATCGCAACGTAGGTACCCGTCGCGTTCAAATCCCGACGATTTGGTCAGTCACATTCAAGGTAATTGATTCAGAAAGGTGACAGGGTGACCGGTCGTGTCTATGGCAATCGGTCCATAGCGGCGATGGTCCTGGCCAACACGTTCAAGGCAATCAGTAGGGTATCAATTGTTGACCACGTAATTGGAACGTCGAGGTCTGTCGAGTTACTGGCAATCGATACAGGACATAGAGATGCGATGCAGTAGGCCATCGTGTTACCAATGAGATGCGATTTGCTGTTGTGACCAGTTGAAAATGCGACCGATCAGGCAGTCTCGTTTTCAGTAAACCAGCTCGAGCTCAAAAGGTTAAATGGAACACCTTGGTTGTGTTGTGTTGAGTGTGTTTTGGAATTTCTTATTGATGATTTCTTTATTGATGACCAATGAACATCACTCATTTCTTTGATTTTGATGTTGACATATTGAACATATTGCACATATTGAATATATTACAATAATGCTCAAACAACATGTTCTTGATACTTAATATCTCATATCTTACTATTTATGATATGTTTTGATGGTCTATTCTTCATTTGTACAAGTTTACAGAGTTTTTGAAAAAGTAGGTCGACTCTACAAGACGGCCTAGCAAACCCCTGAAGAAAAAGTCACAGTAGTGTCGACTCCAGTTGACAGATAGGTCGACACACATAATCTAGTCAGCAAGTTTCTGAAGAGAAATTGGTCAGTGGTGTCGACTTTATTTGGAGATGATGTAAGACCCTCGAATCTCCGTCGTATTTTTCGTATTTATGTGTGTATATTGTGTTGAGTATGTATGTACGTACTTACGTGGATATTTAAAATAGTATAAATACGTGTGCATGTATTTATATTGAACATAAATAATGTACTTATTGCATGATGGTAGTGTGGATACGATACTATATGTACATTGCATGTATATATGTCCGGTATGCATGGTTTTCTACATAAATTAGGGTTCTGGCCGAAGGCTCTATTGGCGTCAATACCCAGGCCGTTGAGGTGGTGTTAGCGTCCAGACATGGACGCCAGCACTAGATCCGGCGTCCAGCGATCTGGACGCCAACCTCTCTGACCTGCATGCGCAGCAGAGCTGCTATCTTCTGAAGCAAGGCATGGCAACCATTGGGGGATGTCCCCCAACGGCTCTGAACATGTCTAATCGGTATGGTGAGTGGGTGAGGGGCTCTTCTTAGGGTCCAACCCGAAATTGGCTCCTCTCACTTCTCCCTTCACCTTGTGAGAAGAGGAAAAGAAGAGAGAAAACCCTAGAGAGCATTCTGTGAGAAAAACCCCAGTTTGAACCCCTAAAATCCGACCCTTGGAAGCTGGTTTGGAAATCTTCTGCATCAAGGAGGGAGCTGAAGCAAAGGGGAAGGCCTCCCCATCATCTCGTCGGCGTGGAGATCACCCAGGAGCTCGGAGGAAGGCGTTTTTGGAGGTGCTTCTGCAACTTCTTGGGACTGCCCAAGGAGGTCTTCTTAGCCATAGATCTCTTGGAGGATTTTTAAAGAGGCAAGTGACCTATCATGGTGTCCCCGTATGAGTCTAGGATGTTTCTATCATTTTTATGAAATTTATTTCGAGTCCTAGACCCTCCATTTCACCCAATTTTCAGAGCTCGGGTCTGTGTTTTCTGCACAGACCTGAGTAGACGGCAAGGTCCCTGGACGCCCAGTTCCTCCTTGGCGTCCATCGACCATGCCGCTGACCTTGAGTCAGCGGCCAGAGACCGCCGTTTAGTTCTTCTGGACAGAACAGTGAGCTGTTCTGTCCCTCTTATACATTTAATTTCGGTATGTTTATGCGCTGAGGATATATGGTATTCCTATAAGCTATGTATATGGTACATTGTGGTTGTGGATGTATGTGAGTTGTGTGGGTGAATGTGGCTAATGATGTCTTGTAAGCATGTGAGAATAACTTGTAAATCATCTTGCAAAACCCATGATTCATGATTTAGATTAATGTGAATGCCTTGATTCGGTCTATACATAAAGAGTTGTGGGACATGTGTGTGTTCTGAAATTTTGGTAATCCATGCATGCTTTGGAATTGTTAATAAGTGTAGTTCGGTAAAATAAAAACATGCAAAAAAAATAGGTTGTGACAAATGATTTATAGATGTATGAATTAGGATGGTGTTGTATTCTAAATCCATGCATATGTTAGTGGTTTCTGTGCAAAACAGTAAGTGGATAGATTTCTAATTGTGTTAGGCTCATGTTAGCTTAAATTGTGAATAATATGCTAATTATGTGTTTGATTTTCTATAAATCCTATTTAGCTCAGAAAAATCTGAAAAATTGAGAGTACGATTTTGAACCCGAAAACAACATGTGGTTAAATTTTCAGGCCAATTGGAACTGTAGATAAAGAGTTATGTGTTTTCAAGTGAAGTACGATAATTCATGCATATCATCGAAATACGGTTCGTTATGATCTAAAATCAGCATGATTAATGTGTGTATTGTGTGTTAAACCTTGGAATTCCTGTAGTATCATGTTAGGAAAAACAGAAATGTTCAGGTGAGTGAAAGAGTGAATGAAATGAGATGTGTTGTGCGTGAGACCAAGTGTAAAACGGTAAAAATGTAAAAGTGTAAACTGTGCCAATGTGGTACTGCTTCCGAGAAGGCAGTGGAGCTGTATCAGGGAAAAGTCCCCCTGAGAAAGTTCATTGTGTTAAGTGACCCTAAGGGCATTAGGGGGAAATCCTGGAGGTGGACAAGTACCACTGGTTAGGGTGGAGACTTGTTCTCCCGGTCTGCGCAGTCCAAGAGTCACCATTGCATTGCCTAGATGGTGCCTATGTGTTATGTGATGTGAATGTGTCCTTCTTTGGTGGTTTGGACTATGTGTCACGGCACCTAAATTGTGTAAATATGTGTAAAGTGTATGTGACCATGTGTAATGTGCAAGTGAATGTGAATGTGTATGTGTAAAGTGTAAACATGTGCAAAGAGAAAACTAGTGTAAAGAAAAATGTGAAATCCTAGATGTGTAAATGTGTTATTGAAACCATGTGAGACAAAATCTGAAACCAACTGAATTCAGAAAATGCATGTCGTTATCTCATTTTATGTTTGCGCAAGGTGTTTAGAATCCATGTTAGGATCAACAAATGAATAAGCGTGAAAAATGGCATGATGGATTGTTCATGTGTTATGTTTAAGCAACGTTGTAGCTCTCATGTGTAGGTTTATAGTCATTGAACCATGTAAAATCAGCAACCTAAAGCATGTTGAAAAGTTTGGTATGTACTTAAGAACTTGTGGAATCCATGCTAATGATGTTCCCCGTTCATGTATGTGAATTGTTCATGTGAATAGTTCTCACGTTTTGATCAAAGTCTCACGAGTAAATTGAATAGAGATCATGTGATAGGTGGGTTTCATCTTAAAAATCTGAAAGCATGCCTTATGTATAAAACTGTAGAACTTTCATGATAGGTTGAAAACTTGCATTGACTAGCATGCTTGTGTTTGAAATCTGTAAATGTGCATGTAGAAACCACTAGGACTTGTACGTGAATGTCATGTATAGTGTTGCTTGCTGAGTCTTTAAGACTCACTCTTGCTTCGGCGTACAGGTTTAGACGGTGACGAGACCTTCGTGGAGGAGACAGTGGAGACAGACTCCGAGCGCGGAGTTTAGCTAGTGGAGTTGTGCACCCCTTTTTTGTGAACTTCATAGTATGTACTTGAAACATTGTATTAGAATTATCATAAAGAGAATGTAATATGTGAACATTGGACATTTGTATTTTATTTCAGCATTTAATTATGAGAACTTTAGTTCCTTTTTGCAAATTGCAAACTGCATGTATGTTTAATGTGGATGATGAATGAATGGAGATAGTTCTCTTTTACTTTCTGCTACTTGTATGTATATTCGCGTGTATCTCAGCTGTTTGTCGTTGGGTAAATGTCCCACTGTGGCTGGCAGCACTCGTTATATCGACGTGGGTTGGTATGACCGTACCGGTATAATGAGGGCCGTCACAGAGATTGGTATCAGAGCGACCGGTTGAGATTACACATGAATATAACTAAGTCATCATCCCCATTGCATGCTAAGTATGTCCACATGTGTAGAAAACACTAATAAGAAGTGAAAGATAGATAAGAAAATGGTTAGAGAACTTAGTAACCTAGCTCTAATTAGTGGCTGGAATTTTATTACAGCCATGGCTTCCCGTGGACGACGTGGAGGTGCGCCAGCTCGCGACGACGAGCAGAGGCGTGAGGAGCGGGCGGAGCAGCAGGCCCCGGCCCCACAGGGTCCTGTGCTTCCCCCACCACCGCCAGTGGATTATGGAGTGTTCATGCAAGGTCTGGTGCAAGCCATGCAGACGCAGGCCACACCCAGGCAGCACTCCAGGCCCAGTTGGAGGCCCAGTAAATGATAAAACAACTAAGTAGTCTGCTATTTTGAGTGTATGATGTTGTGTTTATTGTATATTGCTTGTTGTTTAATGTAGCAGGCTCAGGCCCCAGCTCAGGACCATGGTGGACCTTCCATCATGGAGCGATTCAAGAGGATGACCCCACCCTCTTTTAAGGGGGAGAGTGATCCGCTTTTGGCAGAAAGCTGGATGAGGGAGACCGAGAAAATCTTCCGAGCCATCAGGTGTCCTGACGAGGACAAGGTGACCTAGCCACCTACATGCTACAGGTATGCTTTAGTTATGATCGTACGTTGATTGTAAAGTTAGAATTTGCTAGTTAGAGCTTATGAAGGTGTGTTGCAGGAGAGAGCGGATGTATGGTGGTCCTCCCTACTGCGTACGCGCTTTGAGGACGGAGCAGTAGTCGTGGAGTGGGACGCTTCGTGAGGCTCTTCCGAGCCAAGTTCGTCCCAGAGCACATCCAGGACAAGATGGAGCAAGAATTCCTTTCCCTGACGCAAGGATCAATGACCGTCCTGGAATACGAGGCAAGGTTTTCGAACTCTCTAAATATGCACCGCACATAGTAGAGGATGAGCGCAGGAAGACCAAGAAATTCGTGATGGGTCTCAAACCCACTGAGGACGAGGCTCGTGGCGTTCGACCACCGCACGCTAGACGAGGCCCTCAGCGCAGCCTGCAGACAGGAAGGCGAAATGGAGCAATACTTGGAGGAGAAGAAGGCTTCGCAGAAGAGGCCGGCAGCAGCTTTCCAGAGGCAAGACAAGAGGAAGACGGTGTACCAGACACCGCAGAAATCATCAACAACCAGCAACTATCAGGTACCTTCTGTACGTTCCTCTGGTGACAAGAAGGAGTGCCCTCATTGCGGAAGGGCACATGGTGGTACGAATGTTGGATGATAGCGGGTAAATGCCTAAAGTGTGGGAGCAGCGACCACAAAATCAAGGACTGCCCTAGGCTCCAGCAGGGAGCTCAGCGAGGAGCGCCAGTACCAGCAGTGGCGGCAGCCGCGCCAGCGACAGGGCGACCTGGAAGGCCTCGAGCCCCGGCTCGAGTGTTTGCGTTAGCTCGTGAGGACGCCGAGCAGGCGGAGCATGTCAACGAAGGTACAGTCTTACTTTTCGGTGTGCACGCTCGGGTTTTGTTTGATACGGGTGCTACTCACTCGTTCATTTCCGAGCGGTTCGCTAGGCAGTTAGCCCTAGAGTCAGGCATAGAGTCTGAGGAGTTAGAGGTTCCTTTGTCTGTGCACACCCCTGCGGGTACGGTATCGACTAGGAAGTGTATTCCGTCGTTACCTGTGTGCATTGAGGATAGGTTCCTAGATGGGTGTTTCTTCTTGCTAAAGATGAAGGACTATGATTGTATCTTTGGTCTGGATTGGCTAGAGGAGCACTATGCGCTAGTAGATTGTCGTAAGAAGAAGATTGTTTTCCGCATTCCTGGCGAGGACGAGTTCTCTCATCCCTTGCCAAAGAACTTAGCGGGAAAGTTAGTCATCTCTGCCATGAAGGCGATGCGTATGGTGAACAAGGGTTGTGACGCATTTCTTGCCAGCGTTATGCTAGTACCCGATGCTAGTTCGTCACTGACTCTTGCAGAGATCGATGTGGTGCAGGACTTTCCAGATGTCTTTCCCGATGACTTGTCTGGATTGCCACGGATAGGGAGATAGAGTTCACTATAGAGTTGCTTCCAGGCACCTCTCCTATCTCGAAGGCCCCATATCGAATGGCCCCTGCAGAATTAGCCGAGTTGAGGAAGCAATTGCAGGAATTGCTCGATAAGGGATTTATTCGCCCCAGTGTTTCCCCTTGGGGCGCACCTGTATTATTCGTCAAGAAGAAAGACGGGTCACTTCGGTTGTGCATCGATTATAGGAAGCTAAACCAGGTGACTGTGAAGAACAGGTATCCCTTACCTCGTATTGATGATCTGTTTGACCAGTTGCGAGAGGCATCAGTCTTTTCCAAGATTGACTTGCGATCTGGTTATCATCAGTTGAGGATTAGGAGTGAGGATGTGTCCAAGACGGCGTTAGAACCCGTTATGGACATTATGAGTTCTTAGTCTTCCCTTCGGATTGACCAACGCCCCTGCAGCGTTCATGGATCTCATGAACCGGGTGTTAGTCCGTATTTAGATAGCTTTGTTGTTGTGTTTATTGACGATGTGTTGGTCTATTCTCCGGATGAGGCCACACACCGTCAACATTTGAGGTTAGTCTGAAGGTTCTCCGTGAGCACAAGCTGTATGCAAAATTCAGCAAGTGCGATTTTTGGTTGCGCGAGGTTCATTTTCTCGGGCATGTTATCTCCGGCGCTGGTGTAGCTGTTGATCCAGCAAAGATCCAGGCAGTTATGGATTGGGATGTTCCCAAGACTCCTTCGGAGATTCGTAGTTTCCTTGGGTTAGCTGGTTATTATCGGCGATTTATTGAGGGTTTCTCATCCATCGCCGCCCCTATGACAAAGCTACCAGGAAGGGTGAGAAGTTTGTATGGTCGAGGCATGTGAGCGCAGCTTTCAGCTATTGAAGGCTAAGCTTACTTCTGCTCCGGTATTGGTATTGCCCAGTGGTCTAGAGGGCTTTGCCATTTATACGGATGCATCTCGGATTGGTTTAGGCTGTGTGCTCATGCAGCAAGAGAGGGTAGTAGCTTATGCTTCTCGTCAGTTGAAGGAGCATGAGAGGAACTATCCGACTCATGATTTGGAGTTAGCAGTGTGGTTCATGCACTAAAGATCTGGAGGCACTATCTTTATGGTGTCAGATTTGAGGTGTTTACCGACCACAAGAGCTTGAGTATCTTTTCTCCCAAAAGGAATTAAACCTGAGGCAGAGAAGATGGATTGAGTTCTTGAAGGACTATGACTTCGACCTTCAGTATCATCCTGGAAAGGCGAACGTCGTAGCGGATGCTCTTAGTAGGAAGAGGTCTTCGCTCCAGCAGGATTGGAAGATGTTGGAGGATGCAGCGTGCTCTATGACCGAGTTAGAGCCCTCGTTGTGTCAGGCTTTTGTAGCTCAGCTATCCCTTAGATCCTCAGTCTTGGATGAGGTGATTGAGCAGCAGAAAGCCGATCCTAGATTGTTAGAGTTAGTGGGTAAGGCGGGCATTGCTCGTGATGAGGACGGTGTGATTAGATTTCAGCACCGCGTTTGTGTCCCCGATGTAGTAGATGTCCGTGAGCATGTGTTAGCAGAGGCTCATAGATCGCGATTCTCTATTCATTCGGGTAACACTAAGATGTATCAAGACCTGAAGAGATCATTTTGGTGGTCCGGCATGAAGAAGGATGTTTCGAATTATGTGTCTAGATGTCTAGTATGTCAGCAGGTGAAAGCCGAGCGGCAGCGACCATCCGGCCTTATGCAGAGGATGGATATCCCCGTATGGAAGTGGGAAGCTGTCACTATGGATTTCGTATCGGGTTTGCCTCGATCTAGAAGGGGCAATGACTCGATTTGGGTAGTCGTAGATAGATTCTCGAAGACTGCTCATTTCTTGCCTATGAAGAAGAAGCAGTCAGTAGAGAGTTTAGCTAGATTGTATGTTAGTGGTATCGTTAGATTGCATGGTGTGCCGAAGTCGATCATTTCGGATCGAGATCCGAGATTCACTTCGAGATTGTGGAAGGGTCTTCAGGATGCGTTAGGTTCGGAGCTTAAGCTCAGTTCGGCGTTTCATCCCCAGACCGATGGACAGTCCGAGAGGACTATCCAGACGCTCGAGGATATGTTGAGAGCGTGTGTTCTGGATTGGAAGGATGATTGGGAGCGTCATTTACCTCTTGTGGAGTTCGCATACAACAACAGCTTTCATGCTAGTATTGGAATGGCTCCATTCGAGGCGTTGTATGGTAGGCCTGCAGATCTCCTTTATGTTGGGAGGAGACTGGTGATAGGCAGTTGATCGGACCGGAGTTGGTTCAGGAAACTTCGGATAAGATTCAGCTTATCAGGAAAAGGCTTGTTGCGGCACAGGATAGGCAGAAGAGTTATGCCGACAACAGGAGAAAGGATTTGGAGTTCGAGGTTGGCGATCATGTCTTCTTGAAGATATCGCCTACTCGTGGAGTTGTCAGATTTGGCAGGCATAGCAAGCTAAGCCCTAGGTTCATTGGCCCATATGAGATTCTCAGATGTTGGGCGACGTGGCGTACGAGCTAGCTTTACCCCCAGCTTTGGCTAGCGTTCACCGGTATTCCACGTATCTATGCTCAGGAAGTATGTCCGAGATCCGTCTCATGTGATTAGTCATGAGCCAGTGGAAATCCAGCCAGATCTTTCGTATGTCGAGCAACCAGTAGCCATTCTTGACGGAAGGTTCAACATCTCCGGAACAAGAGTATCGCGTCGGTGAAAGTTCTATGGCGGAACTTCTCACGTGAAGAGGCTACGTGGGAGCTTGAGGATGCGGTGAAGAAGAAGTATCCCCTCTGTTTGAGTAGTGTCGTTCTAACTTCGAGGACGAAGTTTTCTTTAAGGGGGAGAGGGTGTAAGACCCTCGAATCTCCGTCGTATTTTTCGTATTTATGTGTGTATATTGTGTGAGTATGTATGTACGTACTTACGTGGATATTAAAATAGTATAAATACGTGTGCATGTGTTTTATGAACATAAATAATGTACTTATTGCATGATGGTAGTGTGGATACGATACTATAGTACATTGCATGTATATATGTCCGGTATGCATGGTTTTCTGCATAAATTAGGGTTCTGGCCGAAGGCCCTATTGGCGTCAATACCCAGGCCGTTGAGGTGGTGTTAGCGTCCAGACTGGACGCCAACACTAGATCCGGCGTCCAGCGATCTGGACGCCAACCTCTCTGACCTGCATGCGCAGCAGAGCTGCTATCTTCTGAAGCAAGGCATGGCAACCATTGGGGGATGTCCCCCAACGGCTCTGAACATGTCTAATCGGTATGGTGAGTGGGTGAGGGGCTCTTCTTAGGGTCCAACCCGAAATGGCTCCTCTCACTTCTCCTTCACCTTGTGAGAAGAGGAAAAGAAGAGAGAAAACCCTAGAGCATTCTGTGAGAAAAACCCCAGTTTGAACCCCTAAAATCCGACCCTTGGAAGCTGGTTTGGAAATCTTCTGCATCAAGGAGGGAGCTGAAGCAAAGGGGAAGGCCTCCCCATCATCTCCTCGGCGTGGAGATCACCCAGGAGCTCGGAGGAAGGCGTTTTTGGAGGTGCTTCTGCAACTTCTTGGGACTGCCCAAGGAGGTCTTCTTCGAGCCATAGATCTCTTGGAGGATTTTTAAAGGCAAGTGACCTATCCATGGTGTCCCCGTATGAGTCTAGGATGTTTCTATCATTTTTATGAAATTATTTCGAGTCCTAGACCCTCCATTTCACCCAATTTTCAGAGCTCGGGTCTGTGTTTTCTGCACAGACCTGAGTAAACGGCAAGGTCCCTGGACGCCAGTTCCTCCTTGGCGTCCATCGACCATGCCGCTGACCTTGAGTCAGCGGCCAGAGACCGCCGTTTAGTTCTTCTGGACAGAACAGTGAGCTGTTCTGTCCCTCTTATACATTTAATTTCGGTATGTTTATGCTGAGGATATATGGTATTCCTATAAGCTATGTATATGGTACATTGTGGTTGTGGATGTATGTGAGTTGTGTGGGTGAATGTGGCTAATGATGTCTTGTAAGCATGTGAGAATAACTTGTAAATCATCTTGCAAAACCATGATTCATGATTTAGATTAAGTGAATGCCTTGATTTCGGTCTATACATAAAGAGTTGTGGGACATGGTGTATGTTCTGAAATTTTGGTAATCCATGCATGCTTGTGGAATTGTTAATAAGTGTAGTTCGGTAAAATAAAAACATGCAAAAAAAATAGGTTGTGACAAATGATTTATAGATGTATGAATTAGGATGGTGTTGTATTCTAAATCCATGCATATGTTAGTGGTTTCTGTGCAAAACAGTAAGTGGATAGATTTCTAATTGTGTTAGGCTCATGTTAGCTTAAATTGTGAATAATATGCTAATTAGGTGTTTGATTTTCTATAAATCCTATTTAGCTCAGAAAAATCTGAAAAATTGAGGGTATGATTTTGAACCCGAAAACAGCATGTGGTTAAATTTTCAGGCCAATTGGAACAGTAGATAAAGAGTTATGTGTTTTCAAGTGAAGTATGATAATTCATGCATATCATCGAAATACGGTTCGTTATGATCTAAAATCAGCATGATTATGTGTGTATTGTGTGTTAAACCTTGGAATTCTGTAGTATCATGTTAGGAAAAACAGAAATGTTCAGGTGAGTGAAAGAGTGAATGAAATGAGATGTGTTGTGCGTGAGACCAAGTGTAAAACGGTAAATATGTAAAAGTGTAAACTGTGCCAATGTGATACTGCTTCCGAGAAGGCAGTGGAGCTGTATCAGGGAAAAGTCCCCCTGAGAAAGTTCATTGTGTTAAGTGACCCTAAGGGCATTAGGGGGAAATCCTGGAGGTGGACAAGTACCACTGGTTAGGGTGGAGACTTGTTCTCCCGGTCTGCGCAGTCCAAGAGTCACCATTGCATTGCCTAGATGGTGCCTATGTGTTATGTGATGTGAATGTGTCCTTCTTTGGTGGTTTGGACTATGTGTCACGGCACCTAAATTGTGTAAATATGTGTAAAGTGTAATGTGTAAAGTGTATGTGACCATGTGTAATTGTGCAAGTGAATGTGAATGTGTATGTGTAAAGTGTAACATGTGCAAAGAGAAAACTAGTGTAAAGAAAAATGTGAAATCCTAATGTGTAAATGTGTTATTGAAACCATGTGAGACAAAATCTGAAACAACTGAATTCAGAAAATGCATGTCGTTATTCTCATATTATGTGCGCAAGGTGTTTAGAATCCATGTTAGGATCAACAAATGAATAAGCGTGAAAAATGGCATGATGGATTGTTCATGTGTTATGTTTAAGCAACGTTGTAGCTCTCATGTGTAGGTTTATAGTCATTGAACCATGTAAAAATCAGCAACCTAAAGCATGTTGAAAAGTTTGGTATGTACTTAAGAACTTGTGGAATCCATGCTAATGATGTTCCCCGTTCATGTATGTGAATTGTTCATGTGAATAGTTCTCACGTTTTGATCAAAGTCTCACGAGTAAATTGAATAGAGATCATGTGATAGGTGGGTTTCATCTTAAAAATCTGAAAGCATGCCTTATGTATAAAACTGTAGAACTTTCATGATAGGTTGAAAACTTGCATTGACTAGCATGCTTGTGTTTGAAATCTGTAAATGTGCATGTAGAAACCACTAGGACTTGTACGTGAATGTCATGTATAGTGTTGCTTGCTGAGTCTTTAAGACTCACTCTTGCTTCGGCGTACAGGTTTAGACGGTGACGAGACCTTCGTGGAGGAGACAGTGGAGACAGACTCGAGCGCGGAGTTTAGCTAGTGGAGTTGTGCACCCCTTTTTTGTGAACTTCATAGTATGTACTTGAAACATTGTATTAGAATTATCATAAGAGAATGTAATATGTGAACATTGGACATTTGTATTTTATTTCAGCATTTAAATTATGAGAACTTTAGTTCCTTTTTGCAAATTGCAAACTGCATGTATGTTTAATGTGGATGATGAATGAATGGAGATAGTTCTCTTTTACTTCCGCTACTCTGTTATGTATATTCGCGTGTATCTCAGCTGTTTGTATCGTTGGGTAATTGTCCCACTGTGGCTGGTAGCACTCGTTATATCGACGTGGGTCGGTATGACCGTACCGGTATAATGAGGGCCGTCACAGATGAGGTCGACACTAGTATTCAACCAGTGAACCTGATTTGGTGGATTACATAGTAGGTCGACTCTAGAGGGTGATCAGGTTGACTCTACCTATTAGACAGGTCAACACTAGTTGTCTGTCAGGCCGACACTAGTGTTCTGACAATATGTTTTGAACTGATGATTGGTTAGTAGGTCGACTCTCTTGCAGAATGAGGTCGACTCTCTCTTTCTGTGCAAACCCATAATTGTGTAGAGGATGAATCTGATGGCTGTGATTTTGTTCTGAGGTGCTTATGGGAGATACTATAATTACTAAATTGCCCTTTTATCCAAGTGGAAATGTGATGAAGACCTTTTTGACACGTGGCAGCCCAGGATGCTTTTTAGGTTTCTGTGCACATTCCCTTCACGTAAAAGGGGACTGCACAAAGGCTATAAAAGATCTTATCTCTGTTCTAAAGCTAAGAAGCACCAACGAGAGCAATCCAGAGCCCGTAAGTCTTTAGCCTTCATGCAATTACATCCAAAGGAATGTGGTGATCAAGGCCAAGCTGTGATGCGCTGAGAAAGCGAGCAGATCAAGCTGAAGAGCAGAAGAAGAAGAAGAAGTTCTGGCAATTCAGATGCCATTGGAGCAGAGCATCGGGAATTGAAGAGAATCTTCATCGAATTCCTTCAAGGCTCTTCAATTCAAGCTTCTGCAAGACTTCTTCACCAAGGAACATCCAACCCACATCCATTTTATTTATTTCTTGCATTGTTCATCTCACTTTCGTCTGTGAGATCTGTACATGAAGTTCTGTGCAAATTTTTGTGTATGATTGAGTCTGTAAATCAGATCATTGCCAGAGGATCTAATCTCTTATGTTTTTGATCTAGCTTGTGTTGAGCCGTCGTGCTAAGTTTGTGAGTCGTCGTACTCACTGTGTGTTGAGAGCTGTCAAGCTCAGTTTGTGAGTAGTCGTACTCACTATGTGTTGTAAGCCGTCGGGCTCTGGTTGTTGAGTCTTCGCACTCACTGTGTGGTTGAGCCGTCGTGCTCAGTTTGGAGTCGTCGTGCTCCAGGTAGTGTGTTTGAGCCGTCAAGCTCAAGGTTGTTTTGGAGTTGTCGTGCTCCAGTGTGTGTTGCACTCTTTTTGAGTAATGAAGCCTCACTGTGTGAGGAGTGGATGTAGGAATCACTATTGTGATCTTCGAACCACCGAAAAATCCTTCTGCAATGTTTGATCTGTATCTTGCGCTAGATGCTTGCATAGGATTTTGCTCCCACTACTTGCACAACTTCTTCACACATTTTATTCACACAATTCACACATACACACTTCAGATCAATAATAGTTCCTGCTGAATAGATCTCTATATCGAAGTGATCTTTAAATTGCTTAAGTTTTCGCATAATTTGGTGTTATATCTATTCAACCCCCCCCCCCCCCCCCTTCTAGATCTGTTCATACTCTGAATTCGATCCTCCAGGTTGTCGGTCCAGTCATCTAAGAAATTGATACATGGACCTTTAGAAATTCATATAAAATCATATAATTGATGAAAAATCATGAAACTAGTTTAAACAAAACTAGACTTGCAGAGGTATCAACAATAAGGAGTAATTAGGTTTCTAACATGGTGTAAGCATGCTATTAACTAGTTACTTCACGATGAACCAAAAAAACAGTAGAGAAGAACGATTTAATTCAAAAAGAGTACTTGATAAAAATTGGGGAAAAGTACACCACTAAATTCCTAACTCCATGTAGTATGCACAGTAAACGTTTCAGGGCATGAGATCAAGCATAGACAGGGATTTATGTTGAACATGCAGGAATGAGTGCATGTTTTGAACAGAACTTTGGGCATGAAATACCCATAAATGCATGGAATAAATTGGAGAAAACATGGGGCTTTTGTAGCTGGGATCATGGACTATCTAAGGGAGAGTTTAATTTACTTTTGCTTGAAAGATTGCCTACCTTTGAGCGCTTTAGTTCCTATGGTATGAACACGAAGATGCTCCTTCCAAGCCATCTTCTTCCTTGATTTCCTCATTCAAAAGCCTCTCCTCCTCATCCTCCAAGCTCCAGGGTTTCAATAGGGTCGGCTAGGAATGAGTTTGAGGTGTATTTGAATGTTTAGTGTTAGAAAGTTTCCAAAACTCTTTATCTTCCTCCAACTCTGATTTTCCCATAATTATCCACACTTTTTCCTTGCATTTATCCCTCTATTGGCTTGGGAGGACTCTAAATCTAGGGTGAACTAGTTAAGATAGAGTTAGGACTCTTTTCTAGGATATTTATGAGTTATAAAAGTGATTATCATACCCTTTATAATTTATTAATAATTTAGTCATGAATTTTGGCTTATTTATTGATGATCAATCTATCCCCGTATAATTTTATTTATTATACGCAATTTTTTGGTGATTAACAGAACCTTAACAAATACTTTTATAACAATTTTTCTGTAGTTCATCCATAGGAAACAATCCAAGAAAAATCTGTAAGTTACTCTCACACACTGTCATTTAAAGTTCAGGGCATGCATTTCTTCTAACTACACATCGATTTCATTTATAGTACAACGATTTCCATCGCTACAACGATTCACTAAGTAAAACAACGATTTTCTTCGCTACAACAATTTGATAAGTAAAACAATGATTTCCATCGCTATAATGATTTGATCGCTGTAATGATTTGCTAAGTGAAATAACAATTTGATCGTTGTAACGATTTGCTAAGTGAAACAACGATTTGATCGTTGTAACAATTTGTTAAGTTAAACAATGATTTGATCACTATAACGATTTGATAAGTCAAACAACGATTTGATCGATGTAACGATTCACTGTCTCTTAAAGAACGATTTGATCGCTGTAACGATTTGTTCTCACATAAAGATCGATTTGATCGACACAACGATTCGACCTAACTTAAACAACGATTTGATAGCAAACAACGATTTGCCTTCATTAAAATAATGATTTGATAGCAAACAACGATTTTCCTTCATTAAAACAACGATTTGTTTTTACTCAAACAACGATTTGCTTTTAGATAAACAACGATTTGATCAAACAACGATTTGCTTCTACTTGAACAATGACTTGCACACACAATGATTTCCTTATCATTAACAACGATTTCACCTTATACACATGAATCACATCGATTTCATTTCACCATGGATTTCATTTGTGCATATATCATCGATTTCACGATAACATCAACTCTCTTCACAATGATTATTTTTTGAATGAAGTGTCATACACTTTTATTATTATCCTTCCAGAGAAATTTGAAAATATGCATTCTCCATGATATTTCAAACATATTTTCAAACACTGTGGAGTTCAAGTCATGTCGCGTACATCTTGAACCACGTAACATTTATTATGATTGTACACTTCTCTACATGTCACATATCTGTATGCCTTCTATACCTATGTTTCTATCGCAAACACTTTTTAGGGTGACAGAATGACATTTCCATTTTGGTGTACAGTCTTATAGCATGTTTTCTAACGTTGACTGACAGCATAGAGACAGTCTAGATGTCTATGTTTTGGCATTTATTACGTGTAGGTATTTGCCAGTACAAAATCTTACAACGTTGGACAACCTGAAGAGAAAGATATATGGATGAATGTTTTCCTTGCGTATGTGTCTTGTAGAGCATTAGTGACTGTAGGCTTACCTGTTCCACACCTCGAACTATGCAGTCTAACGTGCTTCAAACTTACAGACAACGGACACTTCAATGAACACCTTAACAGATATATTTTACAAGAGAAGATATATACAAGACTAATGAATCCATGAAAAGAAACAAGACTCGGATACACACAAGAGATACACACTTTTGATCGTGCCAAAAACTTGCGAGCATTAGAAAAGAGAGAGCTCCTTCGCTTCACTCCACCATCCTTTAGCTCTCAACTCTCTGTTTTTCATTTGCTTAGCTTTTGGAGAGCTTTTGCAGTTCTGAGAGATTTCTCGTTGCAAATCTTTCTCTCTCAGATATTGCCTCAGATCAAGCAATTCGTTGTAAGCTTGGTCTAGGGGCCTTTCACCTTTTTACACAATTCTATGTGTGTTCCTCTTTGGTTGTGAAGAAAAGACCTGTTGGAAACAGGTGGTTGTTAATCCCTTTATTAAGGAATGAGGACCTTTGTATCAAGTGGTGTTTTGTACCTCTTCGGGGTTAGAAGAGAAGGCCAGTTGCTGTTGGATGTGTAAGAGTCCTTAAGGGGGACAGTACCCTCGGTTAGTGAAATCCCAAGTTGTTGCTTGGGGACTAGACGTAGGACTTCTTGGGATAGGAGGTCTGAACCAGGATAAAATTCTCCTGCGTTTGTGTGTTTGCATCTGTGTCTTCATTTTCACTAACACTAACTATCGATCTTAGTGTATTTCTGTTAAGCGTTTTTATTGACAGGTTTTATTCTAAGAGGAATTTTAGAAACCCATTCACCCCTCCTCTTGGCTTGCTAGCTAGGTAATAAGTGGTATCAAAGCCAAGTCTCTTCAAGAAAGAAGATCTTACGGTCTGAAGAGTAAAGATAAATGGCAGCTCAAGGGTATGTAGAAGGTCAGTTCGTCAACAGACCCCCTCTATTTGTTGGAGAAGACTACAATTACTAGAAGACTCGAATGGAGTTCTTTCTTTTGGGTCTCGATTTCCAATTTTGGTCTATTGTCGAAGAAGGAGACCTTGTAGTACTCAACAGTAGGAAAAATTAGACAGATGAAGACAAAAAGAAGATATCTCTAAACAGCAAAGCCAAAAGTATACTATGCTGTGCACTGAGCAAGAAAGATTTCAACAGGATCTCAGCATGCAAATCAGCTATGGAAATGTGGGAGAAGCTCAGAATCACATATGAAGGAACTGACAAGGTAAGAGAAACAAGAATAGACATCTTGGTAGACCAATATGAAAAATTTTAGATGTAACCAGGAGAGTCCATCACACAAATGTATAGCAGATTCACTGACATCACAAATGGATTGGCTGGGCTTGGTAAAACCTATGAGATCAGAGATATGGTGAGAAAGATACTGAGTTCACTACTAGCCTCATGGACTCCAAAAGTGACAGCCATAGAAGAAGCTAATGACCTCAAAAGAATGTCACTTGAGAAGCTCATTGGGTCACTAATGGCCCATGAGATAAACATGGAAAGGCTTGGAGAATCCTCAAGCAGGAAGAAGCACAGCAATGCACTAAAAGTTACAGAAGGCAGGTCCGAAGAAGAATCATAAAATGAAAGAAGTAATGAGGACAGTGAAGATGAGGAAGCTCTTATTTATAGAAGACTACAACGTATTCTTGCTAAGAAAAAATATCAGTCAGGGAGAAGGTACTTCAAGAAAAGGAAAGACTTCAAGAAACTTGAAGTCAAGGATGTTAAGAAGTCAAAACCCATTTGCTACGAATGCAAAAAGCTTGGACACATCAAGGCAGAGTGCCCAAACCTGAAGAAGATGAAGTTAAAAAAGAAGGAAAACTCTAAGAAGTTTAGAAGGTATAAAAAGAAAGCCATGGTAGCTGCATGGAACAATGAGAGTGACTCATACAGTGAGTCAAGCTCCAGCGATGAAGAAGAAGAAAATGCCAACCTGGCCTTCGTGGCAAGCGTGGATGACAAGGTAACTTTTGATTCATCTTTTACTTCATGCAATGAATCTAATTCTAATAATCTAGAAGACGCATTCAATGAACTATACAGCAAGTATAAAGATGTATGTAAGCTATTAAAGCCCACCAAGAAAAGTCATGCATGCTTAGAAATCACAAACTCACATTTAAAATCTAAAACTGAGCAACTAGAAAAACAAATCTCTGAATTAAAAAGAAGAAATGAATTGTTATGTGAAGATCTAAAAGTTAAAAATGAACATATAACAAATCTGGAAAACTAGGAAACCTTAAGCAAACTTAAAAAGGAAGTTGACACACTAGCAAAAGATAATGAATATCTAACTAACACAATTGAAAATTTTACAAACGGAAAATCATCTCTAATATTAAAAGTAGCAAGAAGAACTGGCAAGAAAAAGCATGGTTTAGGATATACTCCACCAGGTAATGAAGAAACGATCATTCATTCTAAAATTTATCCAACGCCTAAGTTTGTAGCAGAACAAAATACTGACTATAAATCTAACATTAAATACACACCAATTAAAATAGTAAATAATATATCATGTTGTAGTCATTGCAACAAATTGGGACACAATAAAATAACTTGTACAACTAAACACTTAACGTGGATTCCTAAAAGGAAAAATAAAGAAACTAACCATCAAGGACCCAAAAGAACTTGGGTACCTAAATCTTAAGTGATTTATTGCAGGGAAGCCTTAGAGCATCAAAGTGGTACCTGGACAACGGGTGCTCAAGGCACATGACTGGTAACAGAAGATTATTTTCATACATTAAAGATGAAGAAGGAACATTAACATATGGAGATAATGGAAAAGGTTTAGTGATCGGTTGGGAGTCAAGACAGAACCCTCATAGAAGATGTCTTATGCATCAAAGGACTCAAGCACAATTTCATAAGTATCAGTTAGCTTTGTGACAAGGGTCACCAAATCAAATTTCAAGAGTCTAAGTGCTTAATTATGAAGGATGGTGCAATTGTGTTCCAAACCAATAGAGAAAAGAACTTGTATGTACTACACCTAGAAGAATTAAAAGATCAAGATGTTTGTCTAGCAGCAAATAGAGATCAAACTGCTGAACTATGGCATAGGAGATTGGGTCACTACAGCTTGGATGGATTTAGAAAGCTCATCAAATGCAATCTAGTGGAGGTTCTGCCCAAGATAAGCTCAAGAATAAAAAGTGTGTGTGAACCATGTGCAAAAGGGAAGCATGCAAAATCCTCATTCAAATCAAAGACAGTGGTAACTACCTCCAAACCTTTGGAATTGCTTCATAAGGATTTGTTTGGACCTATGAGAACTACCAGTCTGGGAGGAAAGAATTTTGGTTTTGTAATAGTAGATGACTATTCATGATTTACATGGGTATCTTTCTTAGAGCATAAAGATGATACTTTCGAAAGCTTTGTGACGTTCAGTAAGTTAGATCAAAAGGATAAGAAGTTCAGCATAATAAGCATTCGCTCCGATCATGGAGGAGAATTCCAAAATGATAAGTTTGCAGAATTTTGTGATGATTAAAGAATAGAGCACAACTTCTCAGCACTAAGGACACCTCAGCAAAATGGAGTAGCTGAGAGGAAGAATAGAACACTGTTAGATATGGCCAGAACAATGCTATCAGAATACAACATTCCAAGATATTTTTGGGCAGAAGCTATCAACACAGCTTGTTATATTATAAATATAGTTATGATCAGGCCAATCCTGAAGAAGACTGCATATGAATTGTACAATGGAAGGAAGCCCAAGATCAGTCACTTCAGGACATTTGGATGTCTATGCTTCATTCACAATAATAGTAAGCTGGATTCTAAATCCGATGAAGGTATCTTCATGGGGTATGCCTCTAAACCCAAAGGCTATAGGGTTTTTAATAAACAAAGTTTATTAATTGAACAAAATGATGATGAGTCAAACCCTTCCTTGAGAAAGGAAGTAGATAGTGATGATGAAAATGCAGAAAATCTATCCAAGAAAATGAAAGATACATCTATCAAGGATAATGAAGATCCACTCTTGGAAGAACTACAACAAAAGGAAATTATACATGATGATCTTCCAAAGGAATGGAGATATAGGAAGGATCACCCAAAGGACAACATCATTGGAGATCCATCGGTTGGGGTAAGAACTAGAGGTAATGTTATCCCTTCTGATTATTTAGCATTTGTATCTCAAATTGAGCCTAAGATAGTCGATGAAGCACTGTCTAATGAATCTTGGATTCTAGCCATGCAAGATGAACTTAATCAGTTCAAGAGAAACCAAGTTTGGTCCCTTTTTTCGAGACCATCAGATCATCCTGTGATTGGCACCAAATGGGTGTTCAGGAACAAATTGGATGAAGCTAGTGTTATCACTAGAACAAGGCTAGACTGGTAGCTCAAGACTATTCCCAAAAGGAAGGCATAGATTTCGATGAAACCTATGCACCAGTGGGTAGACTAGAGGCTATTCGAATTTTACTCGCTTATGCATGTGCATTGGATTTAAAACTTTTTCAAATGGATGTAAAATCTACATTTCTAAATGGATACATAAAGGAGGAAGTCTATTTAGAACAACCTCCTGGTTTTGATGATGTAGATTTTCTAAATCATATTTTTAAATTGCATAAAGCATTATATGGTTTAAAGCAAGCACCTAGAGCATGGTATGAAAGACTTAGTGCATTTTTGTTAAACCATGGTTTTATCAGAGGTACCAGATTTATGTACCCATGAAAAAGGATCTGAAGAAGCAGCAGATCTTCTACCCCATGTCAATTGATCAGTTTTTGCAACATGCTAATTTTGGCACCTCCAGTTCCTACAAGATGTCTCTTGGTAAGGATGAATATGCAAATTTCCTCGAAGCTCAGAGGCCACTACACATCCAGCAGATGGTTCCTGTTATGGGACCTTCATACACTATAGCTTGGGGTGCATTCCAAATCTATTTTGAAGAGCAGGAACTCAAGGCTTGGCCAATCATCACTCGCCATGCCTCTCTCTTGTCACCTGCCTTCTATATCTCTGTATCCCCTTAGTAATCAATATAGTGTTTCTTGTGCCTCCCATTTATCTTTTCTCTGTTCTTTCTTTGTCTCTTTGTATGTCTTTTTGCTTAATGACAAAAAGGGGGAGAAAAATACAATATTCTGAAATACATTCCTTAAATTTATCAAATTCATTTAACTTTATCCAGCAAATTTACTTCAATTTATTTCAGCACTTTATATCTCTTTGTTATGTTTTGTCATCACCAAAAAGGGGGAGATTGATGATCAGTCCATCCCCATATAATTTTATTTATTATATATAATTTTTTGGTGATTAACAAAATCTTAACAAATACTTTTCTAACAATTTTTCTGAAGTTCATCCACAAAAACAATTCAAGCAAAATCTGTAAGTTACTCTCACACACTGTCATTTAATGTTTAGGACATGCATTTATTCTAAGTACACATTGATTTCCTTTATAGTACAACAATTTCCATCGCTACAACGATTCCCTAAGTAAAACAATGATTTCCGTCACTACAACGATTTGATAAGTAAAACAACGATTTCCATCGCTACAACGATTCACTAAGTAAAACAACGATTTGATAAGTCAAAACAACGATTTGATTGTTGTAATGATTTCTTAAGTGATATAACGATTTGAACGCTGTAACGATTTGCTAAGTGAAACAACGATTTGATCGCTGTAACGATTTTCTAAGTGAAACAACGATTTGATCGCTGTAACAATTTGTTAAGTTAAACAACGATTTGATCACTATAACGATTCGATAAGTCAAACAACGATTCGATCGGTGTAATGATTCACTATCTCTTAAAGAATGATTCGATCGCTGTAACGATTTGCTCTCACATAAAGATCGATTTGGTCGAAACAACGATTTTCCCTAACTTAAACAACGATTTAATAGCAAATAATGATTTGCCTTCATTAAAAAAATGATTTGATAGTAAACAACGATTTGCCTTCATTAAAACAATGATTTGTTTTTACTCAAACAACGATTTGCTTTTAATCAAACAACGATTTGATCAAACAACGATTTACTTCTACTTGAACAATGATTTGCACACACAACGATTTCCTTATCATTAATAATGATTTCACCTTATACACATGAATCACATGGATTTCATTTCACCATGGATTCATTTGTGTATATATCATCGATTTCGCGATAACATAACTCTCTTCACAACGATTATATTTTGAATGAAGTGTCATACACTTTTATTATTATCCTTTCAGACAAATTTGAAAATTTCCATTCTCCATGATATTTCAAACATATTTTCAAACACTGAGGAGTTCAAGTCTTCCCGTGTATATCTTGCACCACGTAACATTTATTATGATTGTACACTTCTCTGCATGTCACATATCTGTATGCCTTCTATACCTATGTTTCTATCGTAAACACTTTTTAGGGTGACAAAATGGCATTTCCATTTTGGTGTACAGTCTTATAGCATGTTTTCTAACGTTCACTAGCAGCATAGAGACAATCTAGCTGTCTATGTTTTGGCATTTATTACGTGCAGGTCTTTGCCAGTACCAAATCTTACAACGTTGGACAACCTAAAGAGGAAGATATCTGGGTGAATCTTCTCCTTGCGTATGTGTCTTGTAGAGCATTAATGACTACAGGCTTACCTGTTCCACACCTCGAACCATGCAGTCTAACGTGCTTCAAACTTAGAGACAACAGACACTTCAACGAACACCACAACGGATATATTTTTCAAGAGAAGATATATACAAGACTGATGACTCTATAAAAAGAAACAAGACTCGGATACACACAAGAGATACACACTTTTGATCATGCCAAAAACTTGCGAGCATCAGAAAAGAGAGATCTCATTCGCTTCACTTCACCATCCTTTAGCTCTCAGCTGTCTATTTTTCATTTGATTAGCTTTTGGAGAGCTTTTGTAGTTCTGAGAGATTTCTTGTTGCAAATATTTGTCTCTCAGATATTGCCTCAGATCAAGCAATCTATTGCAAGCTTGGTCTAGGGGCCTTTCACCTTTTTACACAATTCTCTGTGTGTTCCTCTTCAGTTGTGAAGAGAAGACCTGTTGGAAATAGGTGGTTGTTATTCCCTTCGTTGAGGAAGGAAGACCTGTGTATCAGGTGGTGTTTTGTACCTCTTCGGGGTTAGAAGAGAAGGCCAGCTGCTGCTGGATGTCTAAGAGTCCTTAAGGGGGATAGTACCCTTAGTTAGTGAAATCCCAAGTTGTTGCTTGGGGTTGGACGTAGGACTCCTTGGGATAGGAGGTCCGAACCAAGAAAAAATTCTCCTGCGTTTGTGTGTTTGCATGTGTGTCTTCGTTATCACTAACACTAACTATCGATCTTAGTGTTTTTCTGTTAAGCATTTTTATTGACAGGTTTTATTCTAAGAAGAATTTTAGAAACCTATTCACCCCCCCCCCCCCCCCTTTTGGGCTTGCTAGCTGGGCAACATTTATCTCCAATCCAACATTGGGCTTTTGCTTTGTGGCCCAATAACTCATGTTTGAAGTATAATTATACCCCAGCACTTGTTTTTGCTTAATGGGTTTTAATTTATTCACAATTCTTTTAATTTAAATTTATTTATCTCAATTTAAAAATTGAGAGTTGCTACTTCCTCCCCCTCTTAAAAAGAATTTAGTCCCTAAATTCATATGATCATATGAGGAAGAATGTCTTACCAAATAGATCCGGGTAGTTTTGTCTCATGGTTTATTCATGTTCCCACATAGCTTCTTCAAATCCATGGTTGTTTCGGAGTACCTTCACCCTGGATATAGGTTTTTTTTTTTTTTTATCGAAATGGTCCTCAGGGACGACAATCTAGGAGAGTGCACCCTCCCCTAGAAGGAGAGAGTGGTCCCACTCCCCTATTGTGATCACCTGGGCCTGATATTTATAAGAATGATAACAATACAAGATCATAGGGGCATACCCCAGTCAAACCAATCTAACATGCAGAAGACCACTTTTATCCATGACAACTGGCCCTTTAAAAATATGCGGTAAGCTATAAGACCCCTAGAAGACTTCATTTTGCATAGAATGGCACGCATGAGTAGCGAGTGAATCAGCATCTTTGTTAGTTTCCTGGAAGACGTGGAAAACTAGCAAAGAATCCATTTTAATCATATTCCTAGCATCCCGCCACCACCTATAGGAAGTCCAGGAGATGCACCTGTTCCACCAGAAAATATTAACAAGGGCCTAAGAGTCTGAATAGACTATAGAGAGACGAAAGCCAAGAGAAGTCGCCAAGTGAAGACCATGACAAAGAGCTTGGATTTCTGCGATCATACTGTTACCAACATCGTAGAAATGAGCAAAAGCCACACAAACCTTGCCCTGACTATCCCGGATACAGCCTCCACCACCACACTCCCCTGGATTACCTTTACAAGCACCATCAACATTCAAATAGAAATTGGATATAGGAGGGATCCATCTGATGAGTTTCAACTGCTTAGTTGTGCAAAGAGGAGCAAAACCAAAGTCATTGAGGACCTGTAACTCATAGGGTGTAGGAGCAACCTTGAAAGAAACTTTACTAAGGGAAAAGGAAATCATAAACTTGATGTTCTTGATAACTTCCCCAGTAGAAACAGTCTTGGAATCAAACCTGGCCGAACACCTCCCCTTCCAGATTTCCCACAGCATAAGGATAAGGCAATAAAAGGAGATAAAATCGAAGGAAGAGTTAATATTGGAGTGCAAGATGAAACTTCAGACTCTAGTAGTAATATGACTGTGAAGGTTGACCCTGGAGCTGATGAGAGGCTGAAACCAATGCCAAAGGGTGGCAGCAATGCCACTGTGAATGAATAAGTGGTTTAGGTCTCCAAACTGGGGAGATGTGAGACCCTGATTTTTTTTATTCATTTTATATTGTGCATGTGGTATTTACTTGTTATGTATATAGTGTGTATATTAAATTTCTACATATTCTAATTATTAAATCACTCATGTGCATATGTAAGTATATATATTATTTTATGCGAATATAGGTAATTAGCTAATTTTGTTGTACTTATTTAAATACTGTGCATGTTGTATTTAAGTAAGGTTGAGCATATGATAGGTAAGTATTTCTATATACCTTGTAAGTGCATATGAGTTATTTTTCGTACATGTATATATTTAAATGTGCATGCATTATCTAACTATCGATGTACATGTTATATTTATTTAAATCCATGCATGTTGTATGTAATTATGTTATGTACACGTATATATGTATATGTTTAACTTTGTGCATATGATATCTATTTATTTCAGTACCCATTAAACTATTTGTAATGTAATTGTGTATCTATTTTGACGTGTATTTCTGTTCTGGCCGATATGCCAGTTGGCGGAAACATGCCTGCCGCTGACTGCCTGGCCAGGAGGAGTTGGCGTCCAGATCGATGGATGCCACCCCCCCCCCCCCCGCCCTGTTGGCGGCACCATAGGTGGACGCCAAGTTCCCAGCTATATGACGGTTTCAAATTTGGTAACGCTCACATTTCTTCCAGTTCCAATTTAGGAAACCCATCCCTAACCGTAGAAGACCTACCCTAATGCGTACCACAACCCACCTAGTCTATAAAAACACTAGATTAGGGCAAGGTTAAGTCTTTGGTCTTTGAGAAACCCTAGAACCTTTTCTGGAGAAAAGCTGATCTTTAGAGAGCTGGATCTGGCGACTGGACGAGTTTTCTGGAGATCTACACCGACTGGAGGATAGTCCAAGCATAGAGGAAGCATCCCCAACTCCGAGGATCAATCTACATCAACAGAAGGACCGGATCTGGAGAGTTTTGGAGCACCTTCTTGGCTGGGCCGAGGAGGGCTTCTTCGACATGATTTGAACTCTGTGGATTTATTTTGAGGCAAGTAACCTATGGATTTCAACCCTACTCATGTCCCCTTAGGACCTAGCATTTTTTGAGAATTTTCCTCGTGCTCTGGAACCTCCAAATTTCCCTTGCATTTGTGTGCTGCCTGCATGGTTTGCAGACAGGAAGTTGGCGGCCACATACTGTGCCGCCAACTTCCTGTGTTGGCAGCACCAGACTATGTCGTTTACACAGTTGGCGGCACACACTATGTCGCCAAGTTCTTCAGGGTTCTAAAAGTGCACTGCTTGATCTCTAAAGTGTGTTATTTCGACTTCGAGATATATATGCATGCTGTAAAAATTGTATGTGGTCAGGAACAGTCATTAGGTCATATCATGAGGACAAGTCAAAATTCTGTAATTAGTTCTAATTATTAAAATTCTGTAACTGGACAATGAGCATGAATGGACTATGATAATTCTTGAATAATTAGATCCATGCATGTTAGGGTTTTATAAATTTTCCACGTCCGTATGATGACAGTTTTTATGTTTTGAAACTGTTAGATACTACTCTTTTACTATGAAATCTAATTAAATGAAATTCTTGAAAAATAAGCTTGAATTCTATCTTAATTATTAAAATTAGATTTACTATTCATAAAAATCTGGAAAATTTGGTATGTGATATACTAACTGCATGAAACATGTGATAAAAATTTGATACTGATGCGACAAAAGTAGGTATTGTTTGTGTTATAACAAGTGAAATTAATTATAATGAGTATGATTAGCTTAAACATGTAAATTTCATTGTTAACAACATATTAATATTCTGTTATGAGTTGTTTATCATTGTTAAACAGTAAGAGTGAATATTGTAAACTGAAATGTAAATATTATGCAAAGTGCATGCAAAAAGGGATTAAAGTGTGTATATAAGTGTGAGTAAAATGTGATAATGCAAAATTAGGCCGAGATTGACACTACTACCATAGAGGTCTGAGAGTTGTACCATAGAAAAGTCCCAATGGAAGGCTCAATCTTGTGAAATATCCTAAGGGCATTAGGATGAAACTTTAGAGGTGGACAAGTATCACTGGATAAGGTGGAGAGGGCTTCTCCCGGTCTACACAGTTACCAAGATTCGCCACTAGATTGCCCAGGTGGTGGGTGTGTGTTAAGTGAAGTGCTATGTGCTATGTGATATGGGTGTGTGCATCCTCTAGTTGGTACTTAGGACTATGTGTCACGGCAACTTAAGTGATAAAATATGAATAAAGTGTAAAGTGACATGCACGTGGTAAGTGCATGTGATGTGATATGTGATAAGTAAAAGTGAAAGAGTAAACGATGTGAAGAATGTGTGAAATGATGTGTGAGGGAGAGTAAATGTTAATGAGAGCATGAGTGCATGTGAAAACCAAGGTAATAAGGCATATATCCATATCATTCATATGTTAATATGTTAGATGTAACAAAATGTTTGGTATCATGTTATATAGTTTAATAACATCCCTGTAGTAATGTATGTGAACACGTGAACTATGCAAAGTAAAAGATGAGCATGTGAAATTGTTAAATGAATAAGATAGCATGTGAACAAATGTAAAACCATGTAACTGTATTTAATTCATGTCAAAACAGCATGTAAAGTGTGATTATGATTGTGATAAATATATGAAAGAATGTCTAAGTTCCATGATAGACATGCTATTCACTTAGTACATAGTTCCATGCTTAAATTGTATATGGTTGCTAATCGACTTGAATATGTTTTAAACCTTCAATTTATGTTTAATAAAAATGTGATATCATGTGTAATTGTAATTTATTTATATTAAAATAGCATATGAAATGTGTAATTGAATATGAAAAGTACATGTGAAATATGAATAGATATCATGCTAGGTTGCTCTTTACTCTGTGCTTAACTTCATGCTCTAGTTAGTAGAGTTGTACCATAATATGGATAATGTTTGGACTAATGAATCATGTTACATGTTAGGTGTAGAAAGCATGTATAGGTGTATGTTTATCATCCATGATTTAATATGAGAATGTGTTAGTTAGGAACGTGTTTGCATGATTTATGTGTAGTTAATTAAATAAAGCATGTGTCATGTAAATTGTTATAGTTTAACTGATAACATGTGTTTCTTTGTTATTTAGTTGTTTATCATGTGCGTGATATGTATAAGGTTGAGTCTTTAGATTTCTTGCTGGGTCTTTTAGACTCATACTTGATTCGGCGTACAGGTGTGACAGGTGTTCACGTGCTTGAGGAAGGTGTAGTGAAGATCGACACCGAAAAGGAGGAGTAGTTGCTTGTGAAGACTTTTTAGTAGTTGCTCTATTTCATAGTATGAATAATGTCATTCATATGGACAATATAATAGACAATGTTGTTCTTTTGAAATTATAATAATGTGGACATTGTCATTTTCTTCTTTACTATATAGACTGTGGAATGGATGATGATGATGGAATGAAGTTAACCTATTTCTTTGATTCCCATTGTACTCAATTGTATTCATGTACATATCAACCTATCGTTCAGTGTTGGGTTATTATCCCACTGTAATGACGCCCTTTGTACTGATGGGGATTGGTATAATCGTATCGGTATAAAGAGGGTCGTTACAGAGATGGTATCAGAGAGCCAAGGTGGAGATTGTACATGAATAAACCAGCATCTTTACAATATTGGAAAGTCTTTATAGAAATTTGTCCATATAGGTAGAAAATATTTAATAATGAAAGGAAGATAGTTAAGAAAATGGTTAGGATTTAGTAACTTAGATTCTAACTAGATTAATTGCTTTACAGGCTATGACTGGACGTGGTAGACGTAGTGCTCAGGTTAGGAGATATGAGCAGAGTTGCAAAGTAAAGAAGTTCGTGAAGGGGATCAAACCATCTTTGAGAGATAGACTTTTAGAGTCTGATCCCTGCACTTTGGAAGAGGCTCTCAGCATAGTGAGCAGGCAGGAGAGTAGGATGGACTCGTACCAGGAAGAGAAGGAAGCTCGGAAGAAGAGGTTACCAGAACCATTGTGACGACCCTCATTATACCGGTATGGTTATACCAACCCATGTCGGTATAGTGAACGTTATCACAGTGGGGCATTTACCCAAATGCTATCACATGATTGAGATACACACAAATATAGATACAGAGTAGCGGAAGTAAAATAATAAGGTCTTTCATTTCATTTCATCATCCACATTTAACATACATGATCCCATGATAATTTAAAAGAAATAAAGTCCACATAATGAAGTACTAAATTCAAATACATAGTTGTCCACGAATTACACAGTGTTTCTATTACAATGCCTCAATTTACATACGATGGAAGTCAAAATGTCACAACTACAACTCCGCCAAGCTACTCCCCGCGCTCGGAGTCACTCTCCACGGTCTCCCCCAAAGGTGTATCACCTACTAAGCCTGTACGCCGAAGCAAGGAATGTGTCTAAAAGACTCAGCAAATAACACCACCACATCATACATGCATATATCACAGTAGGTTTTTTCATTCCAATTCACAAAGTAAAACATATAACATGCTTGAACATTTATAAGAGACAACCTATCATGACAATTCTACAATATTGTAACACATTGTACATGGTTTAAGACGTTCCAAAATAAATATCCTATCACATGCTTTCTACTCATGTAATCACATGAAAGCTACATTTCAAATGAGGCTATAATGTGGAAGCAACCAAACATGGGATTCTTGTATACATAAAAAGAAACATTTCTATCATGGTTTCTACACATTCTTACACATGCACATTATCATTTTATACACTTTAGGTTGCTGTTTTGACATGGATTTAGCAATACATCCTATCACATGAGAGCTACATTCTCGATTTAACTACAACGTGATAGCACTTAAACATGGAAACGTTTACACATAAGCAAGAATTGTTCCTAACATGGATTCTACGCATTTTTACACATATAAAACATTCTTATAAACACAACTAGGTTGTTGTTGTAACATAATTTCATAATAATGTATCATGGATCACAATTTCACAATCTAACTTATTGGTTTCACATGTTTGCACTATCACTCAATCACATAGTTCTCTTTTTACACCTTGCACATTTACACATATTCACACTACACAATTTACACATAGTTACATTCACATTTCACAATTTAGTGCCGTGACACATAGTCCAAACCACCATTAGAAGGACACATCACATAACACATACACGTAGACGTCACCTAGGCAATACAGTGACGACTCTTGGACTGCGCAGACCGGGAGAACAAGTCTCCGCCCTAACCAGTGGTACTTGTCCACCTCCAGGATTTCATCCTAATGCCCTTAGGATCTTAACACATTGAACCTTCCCATGGGGACTTTTCCATGGTACGGTTCCACGGCCCTCTATGGAAGCAGTGTCACACATGGCACACTCTTACACATTACACATTCCGATTTTAACACACATATTACACATGTCTTTACATTTTCTCACTTATACACATGGCTCTATTTTACTAATCATGATACTAATGTTGATAGAAATCAAACATTCAGTAGCTCACATTAATCAGGTTGGCATACACATCATCAAATCATATTCATGATAGCATGCATTTATCACATGTTTTCACATGTAAATTTCATAATACCCTTTACAGTTATCCAAACATCATGAAATTTTAACCACATACTAATTGTAGGTTCATGACCTCACATACAAATTTCTAGATTTTTATGAGTCATATTACATTTACAGAAATTAAAACATTCAGTTTTATGCCATTCATAATTCAATTTATCATGGAACATAACATGAATATCCAGTTTGACAGTTCGCAGCCCTGAACCTAACATATGCATCATCACAGGAATTTTCCCCGGATTTATTGCACAACACACAATTTACTGTAAGCTTTACAAATCCTACGCATATCTTCTATTTCCAAAACAGAAATTACAGTAAATCCCACAATCATGGAAAAATTCTCAAAATTGCAGGGCATGGACTGATACGCATTCACATGATTTAGAAAAATTTAAGGCATTCCATTTCTCAGGGATCATGTAGACAGTAGGTGAACATGCATAATCCATTTTCCAAACATGTATTTCAATAAGTCTAACAATTCATGCCATTCACCAAAAAGCACAAAAAATTCCACACACATCACATTGTCTATTTTAAATAACATATACGATTACATTATATCCTCATACGAAAACACTTCGAAAATTAATCATATAGAAGGGAGAACAGCTCACTGTTCTGTCCTGAAATAACTGAACGGCATAGTCTGGCCGTTAACGGAGCTTAACGGCATTGTCGCATGCCGCCAACTGAAGATCTTAACGGCAAGAGAACTTGCCGTCAAGTTCAGGTCTGAACAAAAACACAGACCCGAGCTCCAAGAACAAGAGAATTTGGGGGATCCAGGACCCGAGGAAAAATCTGTAAAAATGGTAAAACCCTACTAGACTCATACATGGACGAAATGTATGGGTTACTTGCCTCTAAATAAATCTTCAAATGGATCAAAGAGGTTGATGAAGCTCTCCTTGGCGGTCCCAAGAAGCCTCCAAAACACCACTCCTTCGGGTTTTTGGTTGATCTCCACAGCAGGTTGGAGTCGGGGAAGCCTTCCTCTAGGCTCCAGCTAGCTGCCAGTTGCTGTAGGTCGCCGGATGAGCTCCAATTTGCCAGATCAAAGCATGCAAACTTCAGGTTTTTCTCACAGCTAGAGCTAGGGTTTCTCTCCTCTCATCAAAGAGTCAAGAGAGCTCTTCTGGTGCAGAAGGGCTTTGGTTTATAGGAGAAGGGGTTTGGGATATCCCGGAGGGGTGATGGGATGGCCTGATAGCCGTTGGGGACATCTCCCCAATGGCTGGGCATGCTTGCCCCCAGAATTTCGGGGTCTGCAACATATGCAGGTTAGAGATATTAATGTCCACATCCATGGCCTTTGACTTACGTATTAGCGTCCATCGAGGTGGACGCTGACTCATCATGGACGTCCATCCATGTTGACGCCAATTTGACCCTTCGGTCAGAACTTAAAACATGCAGAAACCATGCTTAACTTATACATATATATACTTGCCATATATATACTATCATGTACACACTACCACCATGCAATTCATGCACTATTTACAACTAATTATACACATGCACACATAAGTATAACTAGTTAATACGTACGTAGATATGTACATCTATGCATACACAAGCATGAATTATTTATACGTAATAAAGTAATACAACAAAATTCGAGGGCCTTACACCCTCTCCCCCTTAAAGAAACTTCATCCTCGAAGTTTAAACAAACTACTCAAACAAACGGGGATACTTCTTCTTCATCGCATCCTCAAGCTCCCAAGTAGCCTCCTCTCGCGAGAAGTTCCGCCATAGAACTTTCACCGACGCAATACCCTTGTTCCGGAGATGCTGAACCTTCCGGTCAAGAATAGCTACTGGTTGCTCCACATACGACAAATCTGGCTGATTCTCCACTGGCTCATGACTAATGACATGAGATGGATCTCGGACATACTTCCTGAGCATAGAAACGTGGAAAACGGGATGAACGCTAGCTAAAGCTGGGGGTCAAGCTAGCTCATATGACACGTTGTCCAATCGTCTGAGAATCTCATACGGGCCAATGAATCTAGGGCTCAGCTTACTATACCTGCCAAATCTGACGACACCACGAGTAGGTGATATCTTCAAGAAGACATGTTCACTCACCTCAAACTCCAAATCCTTCCTTCTGTTGTCGGCGTAGCTCTTCTGCCTATCCTGCGCCGCAACAAGCCTCTTCCTGATAAGCTGGACCTTATCCGAAGTCTCCTGAACTAACTCCGGACAGATCAGCTACCTATCACCGGTCTCCTCCCAACATAAAGGAGATCTGCAAGGCCTCCATACAACGCTTCAAATGGAGTCATATTAATACAGCATGACAGCTGTTGTTGTATGCGAACTTGTCACGCCCTGATATTTAGCAGCGGAATAAATACCGGGGGACGTGAACGATACAAAAAACGTATCACAGTTGAATAGCGCAGAGTCACAATTGAATATAATAACACATTTGAGACTGTAATATGGTCACCAAAAGTATACTTTATTCCATTCCATTCAACTAGTTACAACCTTACATAAGAAGAACTCACTGAAAAGAGTTCATTATTCAATAACAATGTTTCTCTAATACATCAACTACTCAATTGTCTATTTCTAAAATGTCAACTATTCATATGACAGGTGCTCATCACTCTTGCCCTGTCCCATCCAACTCCTCTGGTTCCTCATCACTACCTAAAAAGGGCAGGATGATAGGGGTGAGCGAACTAGGTCAGTAGGATTTACATCTCAATAACGTGCGGGCACTAGTATACATGATTAACATTTTAAGTAGGTAGATATGCATATGAATATGATGACAATGCATGCAATACTATCAGATTGAATAGCAGAATAGAACGGATATCATATTAGATCAAATGTCGAGTTTCATATACAATGGACAAATATTTCAAGAATAGAATCATGTCAGAAGAGATTGGCCATATTCAAACAGATCTCATGTGTTCACATGAACAGACGTAACATATCATGTCAAGTCAAACTTATCATATCAAACAAAGGCACATTTTCACAATCTTGCGTGTTTGTTGTGCTATGCCAAGCACCAAGAGTCTATACTCCCGCAGTTAACAAGTACGTTGGGGCGCTCCTCCCCAGGACCGGACAGGGCCCCTATTGCATAAGCATTGGATCAAGTTTTGGACTGGAGTCCCACATTGTGCCGAACAAACAGATTCATATTATGGCCACAGAGTTTCAACAACAAGCTCGTAGTAAAAGGAACATGATCATTCATACAGTCAAGGAATGACAAACAGCTCAAAAGAACAACGCAGGATAATGACGTATCTTATGTTTCATAGTTCATTAATGTCTTGACTTGAGGATGTTTCTAAAGACAGATCATATGTAGAACATGTACTTTCCTAACATGTATGCATATGACAAATAATCAATTGAACACCGGAAAACATGTAGCCATGAAACTCATATGCAAATCATAACATTAACACACTAACATGTCCATACTAACATGTATTTATCCCCACATTCATATCATATTCTTATCTTATCAATTGACAATAAGCAAGATCACAAGATAATCCAATGAACATAAGGACAATCAGGATTACACATTAGAATCATATTCATATCATTACATTTTCTTCAATGGGTTGATTTATTTTAGGTCCATGCATACTATATAACATCATGCTCATGCTTGTAGACACCATGGAATGATCAGACCCAAAATATGCAAAATTGTAAGGGTAGTGTTGACACTAGATCAAGTGGTGTCGACACGATGCTTCAAACACAAGACAAAATAATGCAAAATTGGTCAAGTAGTGTCGACACTAGATCAGGTAGTGTCGACACAGTGCTTCAATATAAGGAAAAATTGTCAAGTAGTGTCGACACGAGATCAAGTAGTGTCGACACTAGAGACAGCTTCCAGAAAACTTTTGACCAAATGGGGACAGTGGTTGACACTAGATCAGGTAGTGTCGACACTAGATCAGCTCCAGAAACTTTCTGGGTCAAACTGGGACAGTGTGTCGACAATAGATCAGGTAGTGTCGACACTAGAGCTTCCCAGAACACTTTATGGGCTGTTTTGGGACAGTGTGTCGACACTAGCCCAAGTAGTGTCGACACTAGTGCCCTTCCAGAACAAAACTTATAGGTCATGTGGAACCCGAAAACACATCTCATGCAGCGATTCACTTCCAACTCTTATAACTCTCTAACGAATGACATTTAGACAAAACGTTCAACATGAAAGATGAAGAGGACAACTAGTAGAAGAACGTTGATGTTGAGGGTTTGATCTAATTCTGTCTCGAATCCCAAGAAAACATATGAAGAACAGAAAGTCAAGTGTAGCCCGAAATCACAGTATCATGCAATGACTCTCTTCCCATGCCTATAACTATCTAGAGAAAGACTTCTGGACAAAACGTTCAACATAAAAGATGATGTTGACTTCATGTGGAAGAACGTTCATGAAGGAAGTTTAGTCAAATTTGGTCTTGAAGCGTATGCATAATAAGAAGAACGGGAAAATCCCTAACTGTGCGAGACTTCGGGAAAACTACGAATACACAATGTATACTCCATGAAAACTAGTCAAACCAAGTTCAAATGAACCTAGACTCAAAGAACTACATGCTGGTGTTGGTTTTCTTTAATCTTGGCCCGAGAACACTACCTTTATGAAGATCTAAGTCCAGTCGACGTTCTGGATGTAACAGAGGATGCAGGGGATGAAGCTCGGGTTCCCAGCCTTTCTCCTTCTCCATAGAAGCTCTAGCCTGCCTCCAAATGACCCAATCGTTGTTTAAACTTCCCAAGAGTCTAGGGATGAGTTATTATAGTTTTAGGGTGTAGTTAAGAGTCTAACGAGATAGGAAAGGGGCTGTGAATTTTGCTCCCTACTTTCCAAGAAATCTGGGATTCTCCCACCCAAAGGAGGTAGCAAGGTTTAGGAAACACCAATGGGTTTGGGGTCGGTTTTGGCTTACCTTGCATGACTAATTACCTAATTTGAACCCTAACTTGCCCTCCAATTATGGCATAATTACATGCACGAATTTCTGGGAAATTTCCTGTCCTAGTTTGTTTATATCATTGGGCAACTATGCTCTATTGGCCCAATCTTGTTAATGGGTCATTTCACATTGTATTGGAGTCTCTCCAATACGTTTATGTAATCTTATTCTCCTTTATTTCCAAAATGTTTAAATCACTAAATTTCCGGGGTGTTACATCCCCCCACTTAAAAAAAAAAATTGGTCCCCAAATTTACACTTAAAGGTGTAGTTCGTACCTGAGAATAGTTTTGGGTGGTTTTTCTTCATTCTTTCCTCTGTTTCCCAGGTAGCATTTGTAACTCCCTCTCGACTCCATTGGACCTTCATCATAGGTATGGTACGATTCCTGAGTCATTGAATCTTCCGATCCAACAGTTTGATCGGCTTCTCTTCATAAGTCAGGTCCTCCCGAATCTCCAAGTCCTTATGGTTGATTACATGGTCGGTATTGAATAAGTACTTCCTCAGCATGGATATGTGGAACACATTATGCACGTTCTCCAGCTGTGGAGGTAGTGCAAGTCGATACTCCACCTGACCAATCTTTTCCAGAATTTCAAATGGCCCTATGAATCTGAGACTTAGTTTTTCCTTTGATCCCAAATCTTTGTATTCCCCTGAAGGTGAGACCTTCAAGAAAACATGCTCGCCAACCTAAAAGCAGTTCTCTCCTTCTCTTGTCTGCAAACTTTTCTGCCTGGATTGTGCTATCTTCAGACGTTCCCTGACAATCTGAACCTTCTTGACAGTCGCCTCAACTAAGTCGGGTCCAACCATTGGTTCTCCCCAACCTCTTCCCAACAAAGGGGTGATCTGCAACTCTGCCATATAAGGCTTCAAATGGAGCCATCTTATACTTGCCTGATAGCTATTGTTATATGCAAACTCCATCAGGTACATTGATCATCCCATCGTCATCTAAAATCTAGCACTAGAGCACGAAGCATATCTCCACAATTTGATTGGTCCTTTCAGTTTGTCCATCGGTCTGAGGATGGAAAGTAGTACTAAAGTTCAGCTTAGTACCCATTGCTGCTTGTAAACCCTTCCAGAGTGTGAAGTAAATCTAGGGTCCCGATCCGATATTATGTTAGATGGAACCTATTCAATTGACTACTTCCTTAACATATAATGCAGCCAACACATCCACTGACCATGTACTCTTGATCGGCAAGAAGTGAGCCGACTTAGTCAATCGATCAACTATTACCCAAATTGCATCCATACCACCTCTATTCCTGAGCAATCCATGATAAAGTCCATACCGATGCTATCCCACTTCCATTCTGGGATTTCCAGTTGTAGTAGTCCACCAGCTATACGGAAATGCTCGGCCTTAACTTTCATGCATGTTAAACAGTATGACACATGATCGGCCACATCCCTATTTCTCCTTGATTTCGGTCATAGATCGGATTGTATTTGGAGATTGGAAATCATTACTTGTTTTTCCTTCTTTCCCATGTCTATGTTCAAGCTTGCAAATTGCTCCAGTAACTTCCATTCGCCTAGCATCATATAGCTAGCATAGCTCCTAGTTGCATATATAGAGCGTCTGCCACTACATTGGCTTTCCCCGGGTGATACTAAATGGAAAGTCAAAGTCCTTAAGGTACTCTAACCACCTTCTTGTCTCATGTTAGCTCCTTTTGAGAGAACAAGTATTCAAACTCTTGTGGTCAGAAAAGACCTTAAATTGCTCACCCTAAATATAATGCCTCCATATCTTCAAGGCGAATACTATAGTTGCTAACTCCAGGTCATGAACTGGGTATTTCACTTCGTGGATCTTCAACTGTCTGGAGGCATATGCTATTACCTTCCCTTGTTGCATTAAGACGCATCCCAAACCTGTTCCAGAAACATATGAATAAATTTCAAATCCTCCCTCTTCAGTGGGTAAGGCGAGGACAGGAGCAGTAGTCAGACACTTCTTCAAGTTGTTAAAGCTTTCTTCACATTCATCAGTCCACACAAACGGATTTTCCTTCCGGGTCAGTTTGGTTAATGGCACTGCAATCTTTGAGAAATCCTTTATAAACCTTTGGTAATATCCTGCTAGACCTAGGAAGCTCCTGATCTCAGTGACGCTTGTTGGTCTTTCCCATCTCAATACAGCCTCAACCTTTGATGGATCAACAGCATACCATCCTTGGTTACCACATGTCCTAAAAAGGATACCTCCTCAAGCCAAAATTCACATTTACTCAGCTTGGCATATAATTTATTCTCCTTAAGATCTGTAATGAAATCCTCAAATGCTCCTCATGCTTTCCTTTGTCTTGGAATAGATCAATATATCATCGATGAATACCACCACAAATTTATCAAGATATGGGCGATAAATGCTATCATCAACTGCATAAAAACTACAGGGGCATTTGTTAGTCCCAAAGGCATAACAATAAATTCATAATGCCCATACTTGCTTCGGAAGGCAGCCTGTGAATGTTTCTCCTTTGATCCTCAATGATGATAACCGGATCGGAGATCTATTTTAGAGAAGTATCTAGCTCCAGATAATTGATCAAACAACTCATCAATCCTCGGCAGAGGGTATTTGTTCTTGATGGTTAACTGATTTAGTTGTCTTTAATCTATGCATAGCCTCATCGACCCATCTTTCTTCTTGACGAAGAGAACAGGTGCACCCCATGGCGATGCGCTTGGTCGGATGAAATCCTTCTCTAACAGTTCCATCGGTTGCTCTTTTAATTCCTTTAGTTCTGCGGGGGACAATCTATATGGTGCCCTAGATACTGGTGCTGCTCCAGGGACCCCTCAATGGTAAAATCAACCTCCGCTCAGGAGGAATTCCTGGCAAGTCTTCAGGGAAAACATCAGCGTATTCGCTGACAAATGGATGTCTCAACTTTGACTTCCTTCTTTGCGATGACAACAGCAGCAAGAAAAGCCATACAACCTTTCCTCATCATCCTTTTAGCTTGTAGTGCGGAGATAAGTGACATTCTCCTGCGGTTTATCTCCTGTGAACACTAGTTTTGGGTAATGGCTAAAGGTTACCCGACTTCTCCTGCAATTTATACTAGCCCCATGTTCAGACATCCAGTCTGCCCAGTATCACATCACCCCGCCATGTCCATACATATTAATTTGCTGGTTGGTTTTGGGTTTCAATCAACACTTCACTGGATGGCATATGGTTTGTAAGATTGGTGCCAGGACCAATCGGGGTTGACACAACTATTCCTAATTTCATTGGGAGGTTTCACAGGTAGGGTATCAACAAATGTTTGATATATGAAGGAATGCGTAGCTCCCGTATCAAAGAGAACATATGCGGGTCAGGAAAGAATAGTAAGTGTACCTTCCACGATACCTCCTTCTTCAGTAGTTTCTGGTTCCTGGATAGCTTGCAGTCGGCCTTGCCTCTTCTGTTCATTCGGACGTTTGTCCTGAGGGCTTGTTCTTTCAATATTGGGCAGTCCGAGATCCTATGGTCACGACTACCAGAGCGCAGGCATCCCATGCGCTCTCCAGCATTGTTCAGACCGATGACCAGCTCTGTCACAATGTTTGCACCATTCTCCCATTGTCACCACTATCTGCTTACCTATCTCCTTCGGCTTTTTATCCGCTGGTTATTTACTCCGCCACTGGGCCTTTTCTTCCCAATAGTCGGCTGATACCTTCCAGCAGAGAAGACTTGCTCCCGTTTCACGGATTTTCCCTTAATTCTTTCAGCAGTCTCCATGGCATCTTCCAATAACTGAGCTTCTTTACCATGTCAGCATAGGTTGAATGTCCATTGGCGCCAGTTGAGTGATGAACTGGGGCCTCAAGCCATTTAGAAAGCGTTTTGCCTTCATTCTTTCTGTCCCAATTAATAAGTGAACAGCATATCGTGACAGCGAGAGAATTGGGCCTCATACTCGGCACATTGAGTCCTCTCTGCTTCAAAGCCGCAAATTCGGCTGCTTTCCGTTCTTGCACCCTCTCAGAAAAGTACTTGGTGTTCAATCGCTCAATGAACTGAGCCCATGTTAGTTGTTGTCCATTTAGTGTTGCTTCTACGACTCCACCATGCCCTGGATCCTTTCCAATTGGAAAGTCGCCGCCAGTAGCACTTGTTCTAGTCTGTGCATTGCATGACCCTGAATATCCTTTCAATTTCCTAACCCAGTGTTCAGCAACATCTGGGTCAGTACTCCTTCAAACCTAGGCGGATCCATATTCTGAAAATTCCGATGGAGCTCACCGGCTCCGCGGTCACCTCCACCCTGGGTGGCTTGTAAGATAGCCTGAGTCAAGTTCTGTATAGTTCGTTGCATGTCCCTAGCCTGGGCACGTTCAGCGGCCATTGAGGTAATAAGCACCTTCAAGATAATAATATGAGTCAGTCATCTAAATATATCATATGTGACTTCTATTCCCATGGCTCTACCCAAGCTCACATTAGGTGCGACAGATTTTGACTCGTGTAATCTAGTTTCATTCTATGTTCCTAATCCTTTGGACCCTAAAGTTTTTAGGGCTCTGATACCAACTGTCACGCCCCGATATTTAGCAGCGGAATAAATACCGGGGGACGTGAACGATACAAACAAACATATCACAGTTGAATAGCGCAGAGTCTCAATTGAAATAATAACACATTTGAGACTGTAATATGGTCACCAAAAGTATACTTTATTCCATTCATTCAACTAGTTAAACCTTACATAAGAAGAACTCACTCAAAAGAGTTCATTATTCAATAACAATGTTCTCTAATACATCAACTACTCAATTTCTTTCTAAACTGTCAACTATTCATATGATGGGTGCTCATCACTCTGGCCCTACCCCATCCGACTCCTCTGGTTCCTCATCACTACTTGAAAGGGCAGGATGATAGGGGTGAGTGAACTAGCTCAGTAGGATTTACATCTCAATAACGTGCGGCACTAGTATACATGATTAACATTTTAAGTAGGTAGATATGCATATGAATATGATGACAATGTATGCAATACTATCAGATTGAATAGTAGAATAGAACGGATATCATATCAGATCAAATGTCGAGTTTCATATACAATGGACAAATATTTCAAGAATAGAATCATGTCAGAAGAGATTGGCCATATTCAAACAGATCTCATGTGTTCACATGAACAGAGTATCATATCATGTCAATCAAACATATCATATCAAACAAAGGCACATTTTCACAATCTTGCGTGTTTGTTGTGCTATGCCAAGCACCAAGAGTCCATACTCCCACGGTTAACAGTACGTTGGGGCGCTCCTCCCCAGGACCGGACAGGGCCCCTATTGCACAGGCATTGGATCAAGTTTTGGACCGGAGTCCCACGTTGTGCCGACACAGATTCATATTATGGCCACAGAGTTTCAACAACAAGCTCATAGTAAAAGGACATGATCATTCATACAGTCAAGGAATGACAAACAACTCAAAAGAACAAGGCAGGATAACGACGTATCTTATGTTTCATAGTTCATTAATGTCTTGACGTGAGGATGTTTCTAAAGACATATCATATGTAGAACATGTACTTTCCTACCTGTATGCATATGACAATAATCAATTGAACACCGGAAAACATGTAGCCATGAAACTCTTATGCAAAGCATAACATTAACACCACTAACATGTCCATACTAACATGTATTTATCCCCACATTCATATCATATTCTTATCTTATCAATTGACAATAAGCAAGATCACAAGATAATCCAATGAACATAAGGACAATCAGGATTACACATTAGAATCATATTCGTATCATTACCATTTTCTTCAATGGGTTGATTTATTTTAGGTCCATGCATACTATATAACATCATGCTCATGCTTGTAGACACCATGGAATGATCAGACCCAAAATATGCAAAATCTTGTAAGGGTAGTGTTGACACTAGATCAAGTGGTGTCGACATGATGCTTCAAACACAAGACAAAATAATGCAAAACTGGTCAAGTAGTGTCGACACTAGATCAGTTGTCCACACAGTTCTTCAAATACAAGGCAAAAGGTCAAGTAGTGTCGACACGTGATCATGTAGTATCGACACTAGAGACATCATCCAGAAAACCTTCCGGCCAATATGGGACAGTGTGTCGACACTAGATCAGGTAGTGTCGACACTAGATCAGCTCCCAGAAACTTTCTAGGTCAAACTGGGACAGTGTGTCACACTAGATCAGGTAGTCTCGACACTAGATCAGGTAGTGTCGACACTAGAGAGCTTCCCAGAACACTTTCTGGGCTGTTTTGTGACAGTGTGTCGACACTAGCCCAAGTAGTGTCGACACTAGTGCCCTTGCAGAACAAAACTTATAGGTCATGTGGAACCCGAAACACATCTCATGCAGCGATTCACTTCCAACTCTTATAACTCTCTAACGAATGACATTTAGACAAAATGTTAAACACGAAAGATGAAGAGGACAATAGTAGAAGAACTTTGATGTTGGGGGTTTGATATAATTCGGTCTCGAATCCCGATAAAACATATGAAGAACAGAAAGTCAAGTGTAGCCCGAAATCGCAGTATCATGCAATGACTCTCTTCCCATGCCTATAACTATCTAACAAAAAACTTTTGGACAAAACGTCCAACATAAAAGATGATCTTGACTTCATGTAGAAGAACTTTCATGAAGGAAGTTTAGTCAAATTCGGTCTTGAATCATATGCATAATAAGAAGAACGGGAAAAGCCCTAACTGTGCGAGACATCGGGAAAACTACGAATACACAATGTATACTCCATGAAAACTGGTCAAACCAAGTTCAAATGAATCTAGACTCAAAGAACTACATGCTGGTGTTGGTTTTCTTTAATCTTGGCTCGAGAACACCTACCTTTATGAAGATCTAAGTCCAGTCAACGTTCTGGATGTAACAAAGGATGGAGGGGATCAAGCTACGGGTTCCCAGCCTTTCTCCTTCTACTTAGAAGCTCTAGCCTGCCTCCAAACGCCCCCAACTCATTGTTAAACCTTCCACAAGAGTCTAGGGATGAGTTATTGTAGTTTTAGGGTGTAGTTAAGAGTCCTAACGAGACTAGGAAAGGGGCTGCGAATTCTGCTCCCTACTTTCCAAGAAATCTGGGATTCTCCCACCTAAAGGAGGTAGCAAAGGTTTAGGAAACCACCAATTGGGGTTGGGTTCGATTTTGGCTTACCTTGCATGACTAATTACCTTAATTTTAACCCTAACTTTCCCTCTCCAATTATGACATAATTACATACACGAATTTCTGGGAAATTTCCTGTCCTAATTTGTTTATATCATTGGGCCAAATATGCTCTATTGACCCAATCTTATTAATGGGTCAGTAATCACATGGTATTGGAGTCTCTCCAATATGTTTATGTAATCTTATTCTCCTTTATTTCCAAAATTTTTAAATCACTAAATTTCCGGGTGTTTACAGAACTCCACAAGAGGTAGATGACGCTCCCAATCATCTTCCAATCTAGTACACACGCTCTAAACATATCCTCGAGCGTCTAGATAGTCCTCTTGGACTGCCCATCTGTCTGGGGATGAAACGCCGAACTGAGCTTCAGCTCCGAACCTAACGCATCTGAAGACCTTTCCACAACCTCGAAGTAAATCTCGGATCTCGATCCGAAATGATCGACTTTGGCACACCATGCAATCTAACCACACTACTAACATACAATCTAGCTAAACTCTCAACTGACTGCTTCTTCTTCATAGGCACGAAATGCGTAGTCTTTGAGAATCTATCTACAACTACCCTAATCGAGTCATTGCCCCTTCTAGATCGAGGCAAACCCAAAATAAAATCCATCGTGACAGCTTTCCACTTCCACACTGGGATCTCCATCCTTTGCATAAGGCCGGATGGTCGCTGTCGCTCGACCTTCACCTGCTGGCATACTAAACACCGGGATACATAATCTGCCACATCCCTCTTCATGCCGGACCACCAAAAGGACCTCTTCAAAACCTGGTACATCTTAGTGTTACCCATATGAATAGAGAATCTCGACCTGTGAGCCTCCGCTAACACATGCTCACGGACATCTACCAAATTAGGGACACACACTCGGTGATGGAATTTAATCACACCGTCCTCATCACGAGCAATGCCTGCCTTGCCCACTAACTCTAAGAGCCTAGGGTCGGCTTTCTGTTGCTCGATCACCTCATCCAAAACCGAGGACCAAAGAGATAACTAAGCTACAAAATCCTGACATGGCGATGGCTCTAACTCAGTCAACGCGCAAGCTGCATCCTCCAACATCTTCCAGTCCTGCTGGAGAGATGGTCTCTTCCTGCTTAGAGCATCCGCTACGACATTTGCCTTCCCAGGGTGATACTGAAGGTCAAAGTCATAGTCCTTCAAGAACTCAATCCATCTTCTCTGCCTCAGGTTTAATTCCTTTTGGAGAAAAGATACTTCAAGCTCTTGTGGTCGGTAAACACCTCAAATCTGACACCATAAAGATAGTGCCTCCAGATCTTTAGTGCATGAACCACTGCTGCGAGCTCCAAATCATGAGTCGGATAGTTCTTCTCATGCTCCTTCAACTGACGAGAAGCATAAGCCACTACCCTTCCTTGCTGCATTAGCACACAGCCTAAGCCAATCCGAGACGCATCCGTGTAGATAGAAAAACCCTCTACACCGCTCGGCAAGACTAACACCGGAGTTGACGTGAGCTTAGTCTTCAACAATTGAAAACTACTCTCACACTTCTCGGACCAGACAAACTTCACTCCCTTTCTGGTGAGCTGAGTCAATGGGGCGGCGATGGATGAAAACCCCTCAATGAATCACCGATAGTAACCAGCAAAACCCAGAAAACTACAAATCTCCAAAGGGGTCTTGGGGGTCTCCCAATCCATAACTGCCTGGACCTTTGCTGGATCAACTGTGACACCAACAGCGGAGATAACATGCCCGAGGAAATGAACCTCGCGCAACCAGAAATCGCATTTGCTAAACTTAGCATACAGCTTGTGCTCACGGAGAACCTCTAATACTACCCTCAAATACTGACGGTGTGTGGCCTCGTCCGGAGAGTAGACCAGCACATCATCAATAACACTACAACAAAGCTATCTAGATACGGCCTAAACACCCTGTTCATTAGATCCATGAATGCTGCAGAGGCATTGGTCAATCCGAAAGCAAGGACCAAAAACTCATAATGTCCATAACGGGATCTGAATGCCGTCTTGGACACATCCTTACTCCGAATCCTCAACTGATGATAACCAGATCGCAAATCAATCTTAGAAAAGACTGATGCATCTTGCAACTAGTCAAACAAATCATCAATACGAGGTAAGGGATACCTGTTCTTCACTGTCACTTGGTTTAGCTTCCTATAATCGATGCATAACCTAGGTGACCCGTCCTTCTTCTTGATGAATAATACAAGTGCGCCCCAAGGGGAAACACTAGGGCGAATAAATCCCTTATCAAGCAACTCTTGCAACTGCCTCCTTAACTCGGCTAACTCCGCAGGTGCCATCCGATATGGAGTCTTTGAGATAGGAGAGGTGCCCGGAAGCAACTGTATGGTGAACTCTATCTCTCTATCCGGTGGCAAACTAGACAAATCATCAGGAAAAACGTCTGGAATATCCTGCACTACCTCGATCTCTGTAAGAGTAGGTGACTCATCAGCCTCTGGTACTAATACCACGCTGGCAAGAAAAGCGTCACAACCCTTGTTTACCATGCGCATCGCCTTCATGGCAGAGATGACCAACTTTCCCGCCAAGTTCCTTGGCAAGGGATGAGAGAACTCGTCCTCACCAGGAATGCGGAAAACAATCCTCTTCCCACGACAATCTACTAACGCATAGTGCTCCTCTAGCCAATCCAGACCAAGAATAGCATCATAGTCTTTCATCCTTAGCAAGAAGAAACACCCATCTAAAACCCTATCCTCAATGCATACAGGTAACGACGAAATGCACTTCCTAGTCGATACCGTACCTGCAGGGGTGTGCACAGACAAAGGAACCTCTAAATCCTCATACTCTATGCCTGACTCTGGGGCTAACTGCCTAGAAAACCGCTCGGAAATGAACGAGTGAGTGGCACCCGTGTCAAACAAAACCCGAGCGTGCACACCTAGGAGAAGAATTGTACCTTCGGTGACATGCTCCGCCTGCTCGGCATCCTCGCGTGCTAGAGCAAACACTCGAGCTGAGGCTCGAGGCCTTCCTAGTCTTCCTGTAGCTGGCGCTGCTGCTACTACCGATGCTGGGGCTGACACTCCACGCTGAGCTCCCTACTGAAGTCTCGGACAATCCTTGATCTTGTGGTCGCTGCTTCCGCACTTCAAGCACTTTCCCGCAATCATCCAACACTCGGAACCACCATGTGTCTTCCCACAATGTGGACACTCTTTCTTCACACCAGGGGAACGTACAGAAGGTACCTGAGTACTGCCGACTGCTACTGATTGCTGCGGTGTCTGGTACACCGCTTTCTTCTTGTCTTGCCACTAGAACGTAGTTGCAGGTCTCTTCTGCGAAGACTTCTTCTCTTCAAGGTATTGCTCCATCTCACCCTCCTGCCTACAGGCAGCGCTAAGGGCCTCGTCCAAAGTGCGATGGTCGAACGCCACTAGCCTCGTCCAGTGATGGTTTGAGTCCCATCACAAACTTCTTCGCCTTTCTGCGCTCATCAGCCACAACGTGAGGTGCATACTTAGATAGTTCTGCAAACCTTGCCTCATACTCTAGCACGGTCATGGAGTCTTGAGTCAAAGAGAGGAACTTCTGCTCCATCCGATCTTCAATATGCTCGGGGATGAACTTGGCACAAAAGAGCCTCACGAACTCGTCCCAAGCAACATCAACCGCACCGTCCTCAAACCCTGTACGTAGTAATGAAGCCCACTATACATCAGCTCTTTCCTGCAGTACACCGTTCATAAGCACCATCTAAACAAATCTAACTTAATAGAACATACAAACATACAAAACTAACACATACCTGAAGCATATAGGTGGCTAAAGTAACCTTATCCTCATCCGCACACCTAATAGCTCGGAAGATCTTTTCAATCTCCCTCATCCAACTCTCAGTTAGTAATGGATCGCTCTCCCCCTTAAAAGATGGTGGCAACATCCTCTTGAATCTTTCCATGATGGAGGGTCCACCATGGTCCTGAGCTGGAACTTGAGCCTGCTACATCCAACAACAATAATACACATTCAACATAACATCATACAATTAAATAAAACAGACTACACTTTGATTGATTATGCTAACCTGAGCCTCCAACTGAGCCTGGAGTAAAGCCTGGGTGTGGGCCTACGTCTGCATGGCCTGCACCAAACCTTGCATGAACACTCCATAATCCACAGGCGGCGGTGGGGAAGTACAGGACCCTGCGGTGTTGGGGCCTGCTGCTCCGCCGCTCCTCACGTCTCGGCTCATCCTCACGGGCCGGCGCTCCGCCACGCCTACCTCTCGAAGCCATGGCTGCAATAAATTTCAGCCACCATTAGAGCTACGTTAATTTATTTCCTAACCATTTTCTTATCTATTTTTCATTCATTATTAATCAATTCTACACATGTGGACATTCCTATGTAGACTTAGCATGTAATGGGGATGATGACTTATATATATTTATGTGCAATCTCAACTGGTCGCTCTGATACCAATCTCTATGACGACCCTCATTATACCAGTATGGTTATACCAACCCACGTCGGTATAGTGAACGTTATCACAGTGAGGCATTTACCCAAATGCTATCACATGATTGAGATACACACAAATATAGATACAGAGTAGCGGAAGAAAAAAACAAGGTCTTTCATTTCATTTCATCATCCACATTTAACATACATGATCCCATGATAATTTAAAAGAAATAAAGTCCACATAATAATGTACTAAATTCAAATACATAGTTGTCCATGAATTACATAGTGTTTCTATTACAATGCCTCAATTTACATACGATGGAAGTCAAAATGTCACAACTACAACTCCGCCAAGCTACTCCCTGTGCTCGGAGTTGCTCTCCAAGGTCTCCTCCAAAGGTGTATCACCTACTAAACCTGTACGCCGAAGCAAGGAATGAGTCTAAAAGACTCAGCAAATAACACCACCACATCATACATGCATATATCACAGTAGGTTTTTTCATTCCAATTCACAAAGTAAAACATATAACATGCTTGAACATTTATAAGAGACAACCTATCATGATAATTCTACAAAATTGTAACACATTTTACATGGTTTAAGACGTTCCAAAATAAATATCTTATCACATACTTTCTACTCATGTAATCACATGAAAGCTACATTTCAAATGAGGCTATAACGTAGAAGCAACCAAACATGGGATTCTTGCATACATAAAAAGAAACATTTCTATCATGATTTCTACACATTCTTACACAAGCACATTAACATTTTATACACTTTAAGGTTGTTGTTTTGACATGGATTTAGCAATTCACATCCTATCACATGAGAGCTACATTCTCGATTTAAACTACAATGTGATAGCAATTAAACATGGAAACGTTTACACATAAGCAAGAATGTTCCTAGCATGGATTCTACGCATTTTTACACATATAAAACATTCTTATAAACACAACTAGGTTTCTGTGTAACATAATTTAACATTAATGTATCATGGATCACAATTTCACAATCTAACTTATTGGTTTCACATGTTTGCACAATCACTCATTCACATAGTTCTCTTTTACACATTGCACATTTACACATATTCACACTACACAATTTACACATAGTACATTCACATTTCACAATTAGTGCCGTGACACATAGTCCAAACCACCATTAGAAGGACACATCACATAACACATACACATAGACGTCACCTAGGCAATACAATGACGACTCTTGGACTGCGCAGACCGGGAGAACAAGTCTCCACCCTAACCAGTGGTACTTGTCTACCTCCAGGATTTCATCCTAATGCCCTTAGGATCATAACACATTGAACCTTCCCATGGGGACTTTTCCATGGTACGGTTCCACGGCCCTCTATGGAAGCAGTGTCACACATGGCACAGTCTTACACATTACACATTCCGATTTTAACACACATATTACACATGTCTTTACATTTTCTCACTTATACACATGGCTCTGTTTTCCTAATCATGATACTAATGCTGACAGAAATCAAACATTCAGTAGCTCACATTAATCAGGTTGGCAAACACATCATCAAATCATATTCATGATAGCATGCATTTATCACATATTTTCACATGTAAATTTCATAATACCCATTACAATTATCCAAACATCATGAAATTTTAACCACACACTAATAGCAGGTTCATGACCTCACATACAAATTTCCAGATTTTTATGAGTCATATTACATTTACAGAAATTAAAACATTCAGTTCATGCCATTCATAATTCAATTTATCATGTAACATAACATGAATATCCAGTTTGACAGTTCGCAGCCCTGAACCTAACATACGCATCATCACAGGAATTTTCCCCGGATTTATTGCACAACACACAATTTACTATAAACTTTACAAATCCTACGCATGTCTTTTATTTCCAAAACAGAAATTACAGTAAATCCCACAATCATGGAAAAATTCTCAAAATTGTAGGGCATGGACTGATACGCATTCACATGGTTTAGAAAAATTTAGGGCATTCCATTCCTCAGGGATCATGTAGACAGTAGGTGAACATGCATAATCCATTTTCCAAACATGTATTTCAATAAGTCTAACAATTCATGCCATTCACCAAAAAGCACAAAAAATTCCACACACATCACATTGTCTATTTTAAATAACATATACGATTACATTATATCCTCATGCAAAAACACTTCGGAAATTAATCATATAGAAGGGAGAACAGCTCACTGTTCTGTCCTGAAAAAAACTTAACGACATAGTCTGGCCATTAACGGAGCTTAACGGCATTGTCGCATGCCACCAACTGAAGATCTTAACGGCAAGAGAACTTGCCGTCAAGTTTAGGTCTGAACAAAAACATAGACCCGAGCTCCAAGAACAAGAGAATTTGGGTGATCCAGGACACGAGGAAAAATCTGTAAAAAAGGTAAAACCCTACTAGACTCATACATGGACGAAATGTATGGGTTACTTGCCTATAAATAAATCTTCAAAGGGGTCAAAGAGGTTGATGAAGCTCTCCTTGGGCAGTCCCAAGAAGCCTCCAAAACACCACTCCTTCGGGTTCTTGGTCGATCTCCACAGCAAGTTGGAGTCGGGGAAGCCTTCCTCTAGGCTCCAGCTAGCTGCCAGTTGCTGTAGGTCGCCAGATGAGCTCCAATTTTCCGGATTAAAGCATGCAAACTTCAGGTTTTTCTCACAGCTAGAGCTAGGGTTTCTCTCCTCTCTTCAAAGAGTCAAGAGAGCTCTTCTGGTGCAGAAGGGGTTTGGTTTATAGGAGAAAGGGTTTGGAATATCCCGGAGGGGTGATGGGATGGCCTGATAGCCGTTGGGGACATCTCCCCAATGGCTGGGCTTGCTTGCCCCTGGAATTTCGGGGTCTGCAACGCATGCAGGTCAGAGATATTAATGTCCATATCCATGGCCGTTGACTTACGTATTATCGTCCATCGAGGTGGACGCTGACTCATCATGGACGTCCATCCATGTTGACGCCAATTTGGCCCTTCGGCCAGAACTTAAAACATGCAGAAACCATGCTTAACTTATACATATATATACTTGCCATATATATACTATCATGTACACACTACCACCATGCAGTTCATACACTATTTACAACTAATTATACACATGCATGCATAAGTATAACTAGTTAATACGTACCTAGATATGTACATCTATGCATACACAAGCATGAATTATTTACACGTTATAAAGTAATACAACAAAATTTGAGGGCCTTACAACCATTCTAGCGACAAAATAGAAAGATGAAGAAACTCATAGAAGGTCAGCAATCAGCTATGGTACCAAACAGTGAGAAACCCGAGTCTGTACACTGCGGTAAGCGTCATGGCGGAGATGTGTCTTGGTTAAAGGAAGGAAGATGTCTCAAGTGTGGCAGCAAGGACCATCAGATCAGAGTGTGTCCAAGGCTGAAGAAGCTCGTTCCGCGAGGTGTTCCAGCAACTGCAATAATGAAGCTAGGAACACCAGCCAAGGAGAATGTGTTAGCCGGAGGTAACATCTACAACATCACCAGACGTACTCGATCCGATCTTCGAGGACGAAGATCTTATTCAAGGGGGGAGAGTGTGAGACCCCGAATTTTCTATTCATTTTATATGTGCATGTGGTATTTACTTGTTATGTATATAGTGTGTATATTAAATTTCTGCATATTCTAATTATTAAATCACTCATGTGCATACGTAAGTATATATATTATTTTCTACGAATATAAGTAATTAGCTAATTTTGTACAAGATGTACTTATTTAAATACTGTGCATATTGTATTTAAGTAAGGTTGAGCATATGATAGGTAAGTAATGCTATATACCTTGTAAGTGCATATGAGTTATTTGTCATACATGTATATATTTAAATGTGCATGCATTATCTAACTATCGATGTACATGTTATATTTATTTAAATCCATGCATGTTGTATGTAATTATGTTATGTACATGTATATATGTACATGTTTAACTTTGTGCATATGATATCTATTTATTTCAGTACCCATTAAACTTTTTGTAATGTAATTGTGTATCTGTTTTGATGTGTATTTCTATTCTGGCTGATATGCCAGTTGGTGGCAACATGCCTGCCGCTGACTACCTGGCCAGGAGGAGTTGGCTTCTAGATCGATGGACGCCAACCCCCCTGTTGGCGGCACCATAGGTGGACGCCAAGTTCCTAGCTGTATGACGATTTCAGATTTGGTAACGCCTACATTTCTTCCAGTTCCAATTTAGGAAACCCATCCCTAACCGTAGGAGACCTACCCTAATGCGTACCCTAACCCACCTAGTCTATAAAAACACTAGATTAGGGCGAGGTTAAGTCATTGGTCTTTGAAAAAACCTAGAACCTTTTGTGGAGAAAAGCTGACCTTTGGACAGCTAGGTCCGGCGACTGGAAGAGTTTTTTTGGAGATCTACACTGACTGGAGGATAGTCCAAGCATAGAGGAAGCATCCCCAACTCTGAGGATCAATCTACATACACAGAAGGACCGGATCTGGAGAGTTTTGGAGCACCTTCTTGACTGGGCCGAGGAGGGCTTCTTCAACAAGATTTTATCTCTGTGGATTTATTTTGAGGCAAGTAACCTATAGATGTCAACCCTACTCATGTCCCCTTAGGTCCTAGCATTTTTCCGGAATTTTCCTCGTGTCCTGGAACCTCCAAATTTCCCTTGCATTTGTTTGCTGCGTGTAAGGTCTGTAGACAGGAAGTTGGCAGCCACATACTGTGCTGCCAAGTTCCTGTGTTAGCGGTACCAGACTGTGCCATTTACACAGTTGGCGGCACACACTGTGTCGCCAAGTTCTTCAGGGTTCTAAAAGTTCATTACTTGATCTCTAAAGTGTGTTATTTGGACTTCGGGAGATATACACATGCTGTAAAAATTGTATATGGTCATGAACAGTCATTAGGTCATATCATGAGGACAAGTGGAAATTCTGCAATTGGTTCTAATTATTAAAATTCTATAACTAGACAATGAGCATGAATGGACTATGATAATTCCTGAATAATTAGATCCGGTGCATGATAGGGTTTTATAATTTTTCCATATTCGTATGATGACTGTTTTCATGTTTTGAAACTATTAGATACTACTGTTTTACTATGAAATCTAATTAAATGAAATTCTAGAGAAATATGCCTGACTTCTATCTTAATTATTAAAATTAGATTTACTATTCATAAAAATATGGAAAATTTGTTATGTGATATACTAACTGCATGAAACATGTGATAAAAATTTGATAATGATTTGACAACAGTCGGTACTGTTTGTGTTATAACAAGTGAAATTGATTATAATGAGTATGATTAGCTTAAACATGTAAATTTCATTGTTAACAACATATTAAATTTTGTTATGAGTTGTTTATCACTGTTAAATAGTAAGAGTGAATGATGTAAACTGAAATGTAAATATTATGCAAAGTGCATGCAAAAAGGGATTAAAGTGTGTATATAAGTGTGAGTAAAATGTGATAATGTGCTAATGTAAAATTGGGATGAGATTGACACTGCTACCATAGAGGTCTGAAAGTTGTATCATAGAAAAGTCCCTATGGAAGGCTCAACATTGTGAAATATCCTAAGGGCATTAGGATGAAACCCTAGAGGTGGACAAGTACCACTGGATACGGTGGAGAGGGCTTCTCCCGGTCTGCGCAGTTACCAAGATTCGCCACTAGATTGCCCAGGTGGCAGGTGTGTGTCAAGTGAAGTGCTATGTGCTATGTGATATGGGTGCGTGCGTCCTCTAGTTGGTAGTTAGGACTATGTGTCACGACGACTTAAGTGATAAAATATCAATAAAGTGTAAAGTGACATGTGAATGTGGCACATGGTAAGTGCAAGTGATGTGATATGTGATAAGTAAAAGTGCAAGAGTAAACGATGTGAAGAATGTGTGAAATGATGTGTAAGGGAGAGTAAATGTTAATTAGAGCATGATTGCATTTGAAAACCAAGGTAATAAGGCATATATCCATATCATTCATATGTTAATGTGTTAGATGTAACATCATGTTTGGTATCATGTTATATAGTTTAATAACATCCCTGTAGTAATGTATGTGAATATGTGTATGTGAACACGTGAACTATGCAAAGTAAAAGATGACCATGTGAAATTGTTAAATGACTAAGATAGCATGTGAACAAATATAAAACCATGTAATTGTATTAAATTCATGTCAAAACAACAAGTAAAGTGTGATTATGATTGTGATAAATACATGAAAGAATGTCTGAGTTCCATGATAGACATGCCATTCAATTAGTACATAGTTCCATGCTTAAATTGTATATGGTTGCTAACCGACTTGAATATGTTTTAAACCTTCAATTCATGTTTAATAAAAATGTGATATCATGTGTAATGTAATTTATTTATATTAAAATAGCATATGAAATGTGTAATTGAATATGAAAAGTACATGTAAAATATGAATAGATCATGCTATGTTGCTCTTTACTCTGTGCTTAACTTCATGCTCTAGTTAGTAGTTGTACCATAATATGGATAATGTTTGGACTAATGAATCATGTTACATGTTAGGTGTAGAAAGCATGTATAGGTGTATGTTTATCATCCATGATTTAATATGAGCATGTGTTAGTTAGGAACGTGTTTGGATGATTTATGTGTAGTTAATAAATAAATCATGTGCCATGTAAATTGTTATGGTTTAACTGATAACAAGTGTTTCTTTGTGGTTTAGTTGTTTATCATGTGCGTGATATGTGTAAGGTTGAGTCTTTAGATTGCTTGCTGTGTCTTTTAGACTCATACTTGCTTCGGCGTACAGGTGTGATAGGTGTTCTCGTGCCATAGGAAGGTGTAGTGAAGATCGATGCCGAAAAAGAGGAGTAGTTGCTTGTGGAGACTTTTTAGTAGTTGCTCTATTTCATAGTATGAATAATGTCATTCGTATGGACAATGTAATAGACAATGTAGTTCTTTTGAAATTATAATAATACGGACATCGTCATCTTCTTCTTTGCTATATAGATTGTGGAATGGATGATGATGATGGAATGAAGTTAACCTATTTCTTTTATTCCCGCTGTACTCAATTGTATTCATGTACATATCAACCTATCGTTTAGTGTTGGTTATTATCCCACTGTAATGATGCCCTTTGTACCGATGGGGATTGGTATAATCGTACCGATATAAAGAGGGTTGTTACAAGAGACCTATAACAGGAGCAGCGAGCGGCCATAAAGATACCACTTTCAGAAATTATGTTATCCATAGAGACCGCCCTGTTCAGAATCTTCCAACAGAACATCGACACTCTACGGAAATAAGAATGATGCCAAATCTTCAAGAGAGCCGGTCTCTGAACTCCAACTGACCTAACCAAGTTGTAAGGATTTCGAAGTTATTGTACCTTCTTGTCAAGTATTTTAACAGGCTTCTCTTCATTAGTCATATCCTTATGCAACCCTATATCGTCATAGTGAATTACATACAATGGGTTGTACACATGCTTCCTCAACATAGACACATGGAAGACATTGTGTACAGTGGAGTATTGTGGAGGTAATGCCAGATGATAAGCCACTTCGCCAACTCTCTCGAGTACTTCAAAAGGACCAATGAACCTTGGCCTTAACTTGCCTTTGATCCCAAATCTTTGGAATCCTCTGGTTGGGGATATTTTTAGTAGCACATGATCTCCAATTTGAAATTCTAGGTCTCTTCTTCTTTTATCAGCATAACTCTTTTGCCTGGATTGGGCTATTTTGATTCTGTCTCTGATGAGTTGAATGCCTCTGCTAGTACTTTGCACTAAATCAGGTCCCAACCATTGTTGTTCACCAACCTCATTCCAGCATACTGGTGATCTACAACATCTACCATATAGTGCTTCAAATGGAGCCATCTTAATATTTGCCTGGTGACTATTGTTGTATGCAAACTCCATCAGTGATAGTTGCTCATTCCAGTATCCTTCAAAGTCTATGGTACAAGCTTGTAACATGTCTTCTATGATCTGGTTCGTTCTCTCGATCTGCCCATCGGTCTATGGGTGGAAAGCAGTACTAAAGTTGAGTTTCGTACCGAGTGTAGTTTGAAGTCCTTTCCAAAAGCGGGAGGTAAACCTTGGTTCACGATCAGAAACTATGGATACAACAACTCCATGTAATCTTACAATCTCCTTTACATACAATGCAGCTAACGCGTCCACACTCCAGGTACTTTTGATTGCTAAAAAGTGTGCGGATTTGTTTACTCAGTCTACTGTAACCCAAATAACATCGAGTCCACCACGAGTTCGGGGTAAACCCATGATGAAGTCCATGCCAATGCTTTCCCACTTCCATTCTACTATGTCTAGGGGCCTGAGTACACGTGCAAGACGACGGCGCTCCACCTTGACTTGCTGATAGGTGAGGCAATGCGCGGCATGCTCAGCTACCTCACGCTTCATGTTAGGCCACCAGAATGTTCTTTTCATGTCTTGGTAAATCTCTGTTGCACCAGGGTGGATAGTATACTTAGTCTTGTGAGCTTCATCCATCAGTTTCCTTTTTAGTTCTTTATTGTCAAGCACACAGGTTCTAGCATGAAATAGTAATCTTCCATCTTCCATGATGGAGAAATCTTGTCTATCTGCAATAGTTTCCCTGACACGAACCAATAATGGATCGTTTTCTTGTTGATCTCTGATCTCGTTAAAAATGTCAAGTTCTACCCTTAGTGTAGCAATCAGTACATGATTGCCCTTTGCTCATTGATGTCTAGTTTGGCGAATTGTTCTAACAATTGCATCTCGCCCATAACCAAACAAGACAAGGATGCCACATGCTTCTGGCTAAGTGCATCAGCTACAGCATTACCCTTTCCAGGGTGATATTGAACGTTCAAGTCGAAGTCCTTGAGGTACTCCAACCATCTTCTCTATCTCATGTTGAGCTCCTTCTGAGAAAATATATACTTAAGGCTTTTGTGATCTGAGTAGACAATGAATTGTTCTCCATAGAGATAGTGTCTCTAAATCATGACCACAAAGACAACCGCAGCCAATTCTAGGTCATGGATAGGGTAGTTGACCTCATGGGGCTTCAATTGTTCTGAGGAATAGGCTATCACCTTTTTCTCCTGCATCAAAACACAACCTAGACCGATTCCAGGTGCATCAGTATGGATTGAGAATCCTACACCTTTAACTGGTAAAGTGAGGTCATGTGTAGATGTCAAGCATTTCTTTAATGTCATAAAGCTCTTCTCACATTCCTTGCTCCAAGCATAAGGGTTCTCCTTCCCGGTGAGGCGAGTAAGGGGTACAGCTACCTTCGAAAAGTCTTTAATGAACCATCTATAGTAACCAGCCAATCTAAGAAAACTTCTAACTTCAGTCACATTTGTTGGTTTTCCCCAATTGAGTACAACTTCAACCTTGGAAGGATCAACAACTATACCATCTTTGGATATTGCATGGCCTAGAAATGAAACTTCATCGAGTCAGAACTCTCACTTGCTCAATTTGGCTTAGAGTTAGTAGTCGCGCAAGATCTACAGAGTGATCCTCAGATGCTCTTCATGCTCTTCTTTGGTCTTGTAATATATAAGGATATCATCAATAAATATCACGATGAATTTGTCGAGGTATGGCCGATATGTAACGGCCTCGGATATTTATGCCCAATAAGGCTCCATACCTAAGTTCACCTCCCACGATCGGACCGAAGTCTCGCAAGGGATAACGTACACAAGGGTCCAATAGCAATATAAAAGACAATAACAATAGTATAAGACACAAGAAAGTACATGTGCTCATACCTGTATACAACATTGTACATGTGACGGCCCTGGATATCTATGCACAATAAGGCTCCATATCCAGACCCGCTTCCTACGAACGGACCAAAGTCTCGCAAGGGATAGCTCGTGCACTTATTCAGTAAGAATATAAAAGACTACCACAACAGTCTAAGACACAAGAAAGTACATGTGCTCATACCTGTATATATATCAATTTACAACTGTTCGAATACATTATTACATGTCCAATTAAAAGTACAACTACCTAGGGCATACCCCAAGGGAGCACAAGCTCACAAAACATGATTAACTCTAGTGCTGGTGGTACAAGTCTGCCACAACACCTTCGAAAGCCACACAAATGGCAAGCCTTGAAAAGAACTGTAGGGGAGTGAGCATCAACAAGTCATAGGCTCAGTAGGGACCACCCAAAAACAACACACAACACTGAAGAACCTCAACCCCAGAGGGTCTCACTGGCAACACTAATAGCCAAACCATATCATGCTCACAACAAAGCATAATTAACAACAACTAAACATAAATACATCAGATAATACAAATCCCAGAAAAGAAGAGGGACAATAGGACTAGCACAGCACCACTAGTCTGCTGAACAACTGTAATGCCCAGGCCACAAGCCTTACAAGCAAATGATTACAACAACTGGTCGCCGAAGCTACAAGCTTCGCAGGCAACTTATCCACTAAAGGTAACAAGACTGGCATCAGCTAGCCAATCCATCTCACAGCAACACCTCACAACAAAACATAATCAGAAGCTTACCTAAAGACGAGTAAAAACACAACGCGTGGAAGCTCACTCCACAGACCTTCACAGAACACAAGTCCACCTCAACACCTGAAGGGACTGGTACACAACGTACCGCAACACAAAGCTACCTACAAAGGGTACAAGTACATACTACCACGAGGTACCTCAACGGAAGTAGAACTAAACTGTGCCACCACATTGGCACACCCCAACAGGTAAAACCTCAACCAACGAGTCACACACACAAGCCACCACTAGTGGCAAAGCACGAGTCAGAAAGGAACGACGCCACCACACACGAACGGACTACTGTTTCATGACGCCAGTATCCAACCTGGACAACAAAACATATGAACTACCTATCAGTCTCATAGCCATGGACTACTCCGTCCAGCTACCGCTCCACAAACACAAAAAGTAAGTCAACAAACTGTGGAGACCAACCAACACCATGCCTACAGGTCACACACCCTGCAGGTCCATGCCTGGCACCTTTAGGGACTCTGGCCCGAGCTCCCTAAAGTGAGGCGTTGGAAACACAGGACTAGCTGGGGACTAGTACGTCTACTGGTATCCGTACCCCCAACCACGAGCGTGCTACAAGTGACCAAACACAAACTCTCATAGATTGCTACCCTTTGTCGTCTTTCCCTCAGCCGGATGTACAACTCAAACACAGGAGTGAGAGTGTCTAGGAAGATGACACAGACCTCGACAGTACGCACAATACTAGGACAAACTCCGAGCACAACAAACACACGTGCCTGGCTCACACAGAACATGGGATACCCAACTAGAGAGGCATTCCAGAATAGGCGCCGGACCACCACACTCGGCTAGCACACAAACTACGTCAGTCACTTAACACCTCAGTGAAACTTATATCACAATACATTAAATATAATTGTCTCGTCATTGGTCACTATGTGACCTCCAAGCTAACCGACACTAACACATACTTAAATCATAATAATATCCAACAATCTTGCCTGTCATTGGTCATCTCATGACCTCCATTACCATATTAACACAATATATAATCAATTAATAACCATACACATGCTTTACCAATTAAACCATCTTTAATAACCATACAAAAGACATTAAAGGACCGAGGCTAGGTTCACACTGGAACCTTACTGCCCAACCACCACAAACTAACCACAGAAGTTATATTATGATAAACACAACGTCGAACTACTTGCCATGCACAAACAAACCACATGCACAGCACTCAAATCACGTAAACACCACCTGAACGACACGCTCCTCGAGCGCTACGGGTGCCAATGCACCACTACCATTGCCATGCACATCACATTAAAACATACATAATAAGTTCTCTCGATTGTGGTCACGACAGAGGAAAATGTCCCCTTCTAAACGCGACACCCTGATATGTAACGTTCATAACCTTGTAGCACCCCGAAAAATTTAGTAAAATTAAAATTTTTGAATAAATGGAAATAAATAATTTCAGTAATTATTGGAATGGTAGAACATACGTACCACTATAGTATGTACAAGAACATATTGAAAAATTTCGTAAAAATTATAAATCGACCCCAAACATTATTATTAAATGTTCTACGAAGAAATTCGTACAACGAAAAATCCGATTGACCAAGTGTGCGTCACATTGTGACAAATTATCCAAATTAAGAAACGAAGTCGGAAATCTGTTAACACGGGAATATAACATGATCATAAATTAAATAAAAATGTTTGAGAGACTTCCAACATTATATATTGATGACCCATTATTGGTATTCGTCCAATGGATCACTTTTGGCCCAAGAATCAAATGGAGCAAGAAAAATACCCATAAATTCGCAACCCTAATTGAGCTAGAAATGGAAGGAGGTAATTAGGGTAAAATTGGATGCAATTAGACTCTCTTGGCAACCCAAATTCGTGCTTAGCCATCCTTGGGAGTTTCTTAATGGCCAAGACACTCTAATGGGGTGAGAGATCCTCAAAACATGGAAGGGGATATGCTAAAACTGCAACCTTTCCTCCCTTGTTGCATTGGGACTTCTAAAAGCCCTAGATGTATATACACTCTCCACAAAACCCTAGGGGACGAGTTTTACATTTTGCTGAGGTTGTGTGGAGGAGTTCTTGGTGGCTGGGGAGTAGGAGATCGATCACACCAAGCTCTTCTTCTTCCCCATAGCGTCTGCTTCGACCTACGCAGACAACCATCTTGGAGTCGACCAAAGGTAGACCAAACCCCAACCACACCATGCAAGACTTATACCCCTAGAAAGATGGTCGAGTCTACTTCCTATTCCCACTGGTTTGACTATTTTTTCATTCAGTAGATCGGGTGCAGTAAGCGTTCTCCTCCAAGTGGTCTGAACACAGGTTTTCTGGAAAAATGTGACTTCTTCAACCCAAAAGGTAGGTTTTCTCGGGCCAAATCTTAATAAATCATATACCAATGTGTAAAGCATTGAGTCTACTTTCATATCCAAGTGGTTTCATCGAAGTTCATTGAGTACATCTTGTGTTATAAGTGTTTTCCAAGAGTAATGCATTGTTAGGGCTTTTTAGGTTCTTCATGTGTTGCATGTGATTCGAGACCGAATTAGATCTAACCCCCAACATGCAAGTCCTTCTACTAGATGTCTTCGTCATGTTTCATGTTGATGGTTTTTCCTAAATGTCAGTAGATAGAGAGATATAAGTGTGGTAAGAGGATCGCCGCTAGTTCCTGCGTTTTGGGTTTTGGGTTTGAACCGTGTCTGGTCCAGGCGACGCGATTCCAGCACCTGGTATCACGTCGGCCAAGGCCGACGCGATTCAGTAAACTATGACCATAAAGTCCGATGCAATTCAGCATCTGACCAGTCAACAGTCTGCGTGAAACATCACGCCACGTGGTTTTCTACGCCGGTCTGATCCGCGACGAGAACAGCCGACGGGATTTAACAGGTCTTCCCGCTCAAAGTTTTTCACCGATTTTTATATTCGTATTTTAATGATATTCATGAATGCGACGGGGTATCCCGTCGCGATTCATGTTAAAAGGTGGCCATGTAGGCCGATGCAATTTTAATCTTTCACAATTAGTCATATTCTCGACTGTATACTGCATTATTAAATGCGTCCACTGTGTAGGATGCGATTTCAGAGCCGATCTGAGACCTGTTTTTATAGTGTTTAATGTTAGTCTTGCATGATATATTATTAAGATGCATGGTACAATCTGTCTAATGACCTAAAAGCCATCAACCCATGTTAAATACGTAACGATGTGAAGACTATTCTAATTTTTCATTAACTCTATGATCTATTCTTGCAAACCATTGATTGAATCATCTATTGTTCTAAGCTTGTTAAAGTGATTAATTGCTATTTTAAAATATTGCAAACCATGGTTAGTTAATTGCATAGTTCCATCTCATGCCATCATGTTAACTATTTTCCCGGAAGTTTGAAACTGATGGAATGTGGATTGAGACACGTACTCACTACACACTTGCACATCTTGGTAGCCCTTTCTTGGGGAATTGGAAGCTCTCTGTCGGTCATTCCGTATCGGCAGACTAGCAACCTTTCTGCTATGACCTCTGTAATTCTCCGTACTCCATGGATTCCCTCATGGAGACCGAGTTGGTTCTACCATTGAAGTTCCCTGGAGATAGCGTGCACTTCCTTTCTTCTCTTGTTCTCGTGAGTGTGATTTAAAATCTTGACCTAAGCCATTAATGTAAAAAGTGAACTAAAGTATAAACTGTGCCATTATGCTACCGAAATCATCTCTTGACTATTTTTATCATGGAATCATGTTCACATGTCATGCTACTTGTTCTCATCATCATAATGAACATGACATTACACGTGCTTACATCTTGAAACTCTTATTGGCCATTAATGACTGTGAGTATCTACATTTAAAATTAAGTGAGATGCTGTCCGGGCACGGCGAGTGTCCAAGGGCTCCATTCTAGCCCCCATGATGGAGAGTCATAAATATACTGTAAACTATGGGGTATAATGATTACTGGCGTTGCATCTGTGCTGGGAGTACTTGCGTGTTGAATGCTAGATACAATAACCACATACACGTGTCCTAGTGTGCATTTCAAGGTGGATCATTCCTTGGTGTACGTTAGTGTCTTTGTGCTTCATTAGTGTTACATGATCATGCTCGTGGTTGCTTGCTTGCGTGATATGGCCATCCTGCATTTATTCCAATTTAAAGTGATATCTTGCGTACTTGTTACATGCCTCACTATTGATAATCTCTCGCTCGTTATATCGTTCTAGATCTTGCTCTATCATGTTCAATCTATCTATCTTGTTCATGTATCATGTTTTAATGAGTTTTAATCGTACATGCATATCTTGACAATCATGCTTAACTAGTTCTAAATTGCTAATCATATATATCATTGCCCGTACATTGAGATATAAATCCTACTGGGCAAGTTTGCTCATTCCCTACTTTTAACCATTCTAGGTGACTATGAAATACAAGAAGAGGAGGAAGTTGAGGATGGGAATGTCTCCAAGTGATGAGCATTCCAATACTTGAGTCGATCTATAGTTAGTTTGCTTTGAGTGTTAGAACAATGTAGTAGGAAGTTCCTTTTGATATAAGTTAATGTGATTTGGATATAATTTCCATTGAATTCAATATTTGGGCCCTATGATGATGTTGTGTTGTTATACACTTAGTGCGTGCTGACTAGAGGCTTATTTGCTAACTTTTCACATCTCGGACTATCGACATAAATTATCTGAACTATTATCCGCTGGGTAATTCTCGGGACGTGACAAACCTGAACGCGACTGGTCAGCCTGTCGCATTCAGAACGCGACAGGGGGCTCCGTCGCCTTCATAGGCAGGAACCCTAATTCGGGATGCTCTCCCCGGATCACCCCCACAAACCATGCAAAACCACATTTAAATCCATTTTTCATGCTTTTCTCAGTGCCCTAGCATGATATCTAATGTTCTTGTAGCGATTAAAAAGCCATACATGCGTCACATGCGATTCACAACATGAAAACGGGCAAAATCTCCCTACCTTCGTGAAGAATGCGAAAACCAAACACAACCCGGCGTCCCCCCTACTCTATACGACGTCCTCGTGGCGAGACCACGTCGAAAATTACTCCCAAACACCAAATTGCCCAGGATCCCCACAACAGTTCTTCCCTATGGCCAAACAGAGCTCGCTCGGCTCTGTCTGGCCGACCTAGGTTATGAACTGTTTGCAGTTAAGAACACAATGTACCCCTCCGTTGTGACCTGAACGTGACGGAGTAGGGCATCGCCTTCTCAAGGCCGACATCAGCATGCCGCCCAACATGCGACACGCGGTGCGCATGCAGATGAAGATCACATCTCGATCGACAAGCAGAACGCGACCACCAAGGCCGTCACGTTAAGAACGTGACGTGAGGCTCTGTCGCATTCACAGACAGAGAACCTATGAGTGCTTTAGCCCCAACCTGCTATCCCACAAAGCCTCACAACCTGTGAAAACACCTCAAACACAGAGTAATGGGCCACACACTAGCCACCAAACCTGCTAAGCAAGGATCCGCGATGATCCAAAAATAATTGCGCGATGTTACATTACTATCACCTAAAAAGGAATGTCATCCTCAACATTTAAAACAAACCATAGTAAACCAAACTATAACCTAAAAAGAAATAAAGCCTTATACAGAACAAGTAGGACACACTTTCTCTGCATATGCCTTTTAAATCATCTGTGCTGACTGAATGTACTCATTTCCATGCATGTTTCTTTCAATTACCAATCTGACTCACTTTACCTTTCAATCGTAAGTGATTCTATCCTGTTGTTGGTGCTTTATCTCTTTGGACTCAACCTATTTCCATATTTTTCCTGGCTGTGTTTACAATATTTCATTTTGGACCGCTGTTCTTGCTCAAAACCTTTGACATTACTCTACTACTTTTGGATACTCTGCCTTGCTAATCCCTGCTTAAATTCTCGAATTCCTCAATGTCGTTCCATTATCTGCCTGTTACTGCCACTCACTACTCTGCTTTATTTGTGTTCACATTCTCAACTGTTTACTTTTTGAAACAATTTACATTACCATCTTTGAATTTACTGCCTCTTCTTGCCATTTTGCACAAACTACCTTAACTCATATTTGACTAAGAATCTCCGCCTCTCTGCTCAAATGTACACAAACCTTAAGCTTTCTTTTAAATTTTCGGTAACTCGAGAACATTGCTTTCCATGCATTCACTGCGCCACTCTGATTACATCGGATATTAGAAAAAATATTCCATAAACTCTACTCTCTTTATTGCTTCCAATTATTTTTCATTTACACTATTACTCTGACTCTAGCTGGACTCAATTCTAACTTTATTGGCTTCTCAAATCATTTTATTCATTCACTTAACATTGGAAGAGAATACTAGTATTTCTGATCTGCTTTTCTTAATATTTCTATTCTGATTGCGCCACTCACTTAAATTCAGAATCCTGTCATATCACTATTATCATATCTTGCTTTAAGTCATATTCTCTAGCTAACATTACACTTCTCGTATCACATAAATACACTACTCAACTAATTCTACTCATATCCTGTCTGCAACTATATATGTGCCATACTGAATTCTGAATCCCTTTATATACTTTTCTTATTTCAATTAAAATTTTCTGAGTGACTCAGTAAATTAAATTTGTAATTTTCCAAAATATCCATTCCCATTATTGTGCCACTGTACTTCTTTATTGGGAGCAAAACTTGCTCAGTTAACTCTATACTACACACACTCTATTATTTGCCTTCACCTTTACCAAAACCTTTCTCAGTTATATGATGTCTAATTCAACATTATTTACTGCTAAACTGATCATACTTTAATCTGCTCGCTATTCTTTAACTAATCTACTATGTCTTTTACTTCAAATTTTGGAAATATTTTTATAATAAAACTCTTCTATTCCTCTGAATCACTTGCTGTTCATTTTCACATAAACTCTTACTGCACATCTTTTAAACCATCTATCATCATTCTATAACCTACCACATTCTTTCTTCATCTGGTCACTAATACTGAACTTTAACTTTACTGCCAACAACATAATATTATTTCTACAAAATATTTCTCTTAATTATCCTGCTAACTGACTAATCCCACTATATCATTTACACTGCAATCCTTCTTAATACACAATCATCTTTCATTAAATACTGCCATCGCCTGAATCTAGAACCGATCCCTTTAAATATAATTACTTGCTCTGCCTGATTTCTTCATTCCACATTACCGCTTTACTTTCAAATACCAAAAATACCACTGTTGCAACATACTATTTAATATCCATTCACAATCTGCCTTGTTGTTCCTCTCAACTCGATATCCTTTAACTGTTTCTTAACTGATTCATCTCTTTCTATTATGACTTACATAATTCTAACTTATTCCAATTATTCATAGCTTCAATTTCAATCTTTTTCTGACACAAACTTTACTTCTCTATTTCCACAAACTGTAAACAACTGCTAAGCATCATTAATCTTATCTTCAACATTGTAATTCTTTACAAATCATTATGTGGAATCCTCACAAACTGCCACTTGCTAAACGAATATCTTTCTTATAACATTCTCAGAAAAGTCCAACTACACACTGTTCTTCATTTAATCTTTCTTTACCCAACTGGTCACCTCAACACAAGCTTACATGGATCTCTATATCAAATTTCCTATTATCATCACTATTATTCAAAACAACACTATTCTCAAGCTCTTTGATGCAACCATCTCTAATCACAAACACACTTAATTTGACTGCCACACATCTCTGCTCCTCTGTTTACCTGTACCTCATCTCGAACTAAACTGTCTCACACAGTTATTCCAAACCTTTTATTACGCTAATCACATTATTATCCACATTGTTCCTTAACACTGATTAATACAGATCTCAAATGCTATAATTACTTCTGCTAATGTTCTCAATTACAATTCACGCATTCAACAATCCTTATCACGCACCAGTTTATTCCTCATTACTAACATTGTTTCACTACTTCCTTACCATATCATTGCCCTATACGTGTCTCTGCCAACTCTGTATCAATATCTTACGAAAAAAACATTCAGATCATAGCTTTTCAAGAATACACTTTACCTTCTCTGAATAACACAACTGAATTAACTAATTCAGTCAATAACTATAACTGAGATTCCTTAAACAACTATACCATTACTGCAAATTAGCACACTAGTATAACTTCTCAACAATACCACTAATCACTCCATTTCTCTGCCCTTATTAACAACTGCCATGCTGACCAGCCATACATACAATTCACATAACAGAAACTCACGCGAAAACTGTACTAACAATCTGACAAAACCGCAGACTTACTACCAACAGTGGACATTAAACCATGTTTTGGGACATTGTAAATTCAATGTCTTTTCATATTCTAGCTGGACCATTGCTCTGATACCAACTGTGACGGCCCTAGATATCTATGCCCAATAAGGCTCCATATCCAGATCCGCCTCCCGTGAACAAACCGAAGTCTCGCAAGGGATAGCTCGTACTACCACAAGAGTATAAGACACAAAAATGTACAAGTGCTCATACCTGTATATATATCAATTTACAATTGTCCCAATATATTATTACATGTCCAATTAAAAGTACAACAACCTGGGGCATACCCCAAGGGAGCACAAGCTTACACAACACGATTAACTCTATTGTTGGTGGTACAAGTCTGCCACAACACTTCCATAAGCCATACAAACGGCTAGCCCTGAAAAGAACTATAGGGGAGTGAGCCTCATTAAGTCATAGGCTCAGTAGGGTAATAGGACTTGCATCAGCTAGCCAATCCACCTCACACCAACAACTCACAACAAAACATAATCGGAAGCTTACCTGAAGACGAGTATAAATACAACACGTGGAAGGTCACTCCACAGACCTTCACAGAACACAAGTCCACCTCAACACCTGAAGGGACTGGTACACAACGTACCGCAACACAAAGCTACCTACAAATGGTACAAGTACCTACTACCACGAGGTACCTCAACGGAAGTAGAATTAAATCGTGCCACCACCAGGGCACACCCCAACGGGTAAAACCTCAACCAACGAGTCACACACACAAGCCACCACCAGTGGCAAAGCACGAGTCAGAAAGGAACGACGCCACCACACGGGAACAAACTACTAGTTCTTGATGCCAGTATCCAACCTAGACAACACAACACAAGAACTACCTCTCTGTCTCATAGCCATGGACTACTCAGTCCAGCTACCGCTCCACAAACACACAAAGTAGGTCAACCAACTGTGGAGACCAACCAACACCACGCCTGCAGGTCACACACCCTGTAGGTCCATGCCTGGCACCTTTAGGGACTCTGGCCTAAGCTCCCTAAAGTGAGGCACTGGAAACACAGGACTAGCTGGGGACCAGTACGTCTACCAGTGTTCGTCCCCCAAACCACGAGCGTGCTACAAGCGACCAAACACAAACTCTCTCAAGTCGCTGCCCTCTGTCGTCTTTCCCCCAGTTGGACGTACAACTTAAGCACAGGAGTGAGGGTGTCTAGGAAGATGACACAGACCTCGACAGTACGCACAGTATTGGGACAAACCTTGACCACAACAAACACACGTGCCTGTCTCACACAGAACTTCGTGTACCCAACTAGAGAGGCATTCCGGAATAGGCACCGGACCACCACTCTCGGCTAGCACACAAACTACGTCAGTCACTTAACACCTCAGTGAAACATATATCACGATACATTAAATATAATTGGCTTGTCATTGGTCACCATGTGACCTCCAAGCTAACCAACACCAACACATACTTAAATCATAATAATATCCAACAATCTTGCCTGTCATTGGTCATCTCATTACCTCCATTACAATATTATCACAATATATAGACACTTAATAACCATACACATGCTTTACTAATTAAACCATCTTTAATAACCATACAAAAGATATTAAAGGACCGAGGCTAGGTTCACACTGAAACCTCACTGCCCAACCACCATAAACTAACCACAGAAGTTATACTACGATAAACACAACGTTGAACTACTTGCCATGCACAAATAAACCACATGCACGACACTCAAACCACGTAAACACCATATGAACGACACGCTCCTCGAGCACAACGGGTGCCAATGCACCACTACCATTGCCATGCACATCACTTTAACGATAATCGGATAATCATACCATTAAAACATACACAACAAGTTCTCTTGTTGTGGTCGTGACAGAGGGAAATGTTGCCTTCTGAATGCGACACCATGATATGTCGCGTTCATAACCTAACGCGATGGTCGGCCTGTCACGTTCAGAACGCGACAGGGGTCTCTGTCGCCTTTAGAGACAGGAACCCTAATCCGGGATGCTCTCCCCGGATCACCCCCACAAACCATGCAAAACCACATTTAAATCCATTTTTCATGCTTTTGTCAGTGCCCTAACATGATATCTAATGTTCTTGAAGTGATTAACAAGCCATACATGCGTCACATGCGATTCACAACATGAAAACGGGAAAAATCTCCCTACCTTCGTAAAGAACGTGAAAACCAAACACAACCCGGCGTCCCCCCCACTCCGTGCGACGTCCTCGCGGCGAGACTGCTAGTTATAGGTGCCCTGCAAGCCAATTCACGTGAGTGATGGCACTTGTAATTATGTACAATATCATTTGGTAATATTATAATTGTATTTTCTCACTGTATATTCCATGCGTATGTACACTGTGATGTCCATGGGTCTGTGCAATGGGAATTGGATCATGATGAGATCATGATAATGAGGCCGATTGTAAGACCCTAGAATTTTCGTCATTTTTTTTTCGTATTTATGTGTGTATATTGTGTTGAGTATGTATGTACGTATTTACGTAGGTATTAAAATAGTATAATTACGTGTACATGTGTTTATATTAAACGTAAATAATGTATGTATTGCATGGTGATAGTATGAATATAATACCACATACATATTGCATGTATAGAGGCTTGGTATGCATGGTTTCTGCATAAATTAGGGTTCTGGCCGAAGGCCCTATTGGCGTCAATCCCCTGGCCGTTGAGGTGGTGTTAGCATCCAGCCCTGGACGCCAACCCTAATTCCGGCGTCCAGCGATCTGGACGTCAACTTCTCTGGCCTGCATGCGCAGCAGAGCTGCAAACTTCTGAAGCAAGGCATGGCAACCATTGGGGGGATGTCCCCCAACAGCTCTAAGGCTGTCTAATCGGCATGGTGAGTGGGTGAGGGGCTCTCCTACACCCTGAACCCGAGTTGGCCTTTCCCCACTTCTCATTTCACCCTTGCAAGAGGAGAGAAGAAGAGAGAAAAACCCTAGAGCATTCTGTGAGAAAACCCCATTTTAGAACCCTCAAATCCGATCCCTTGAGAGCTGGATTTGGAGATCTTCTGCATCAAGGAGGAAGCTGAAGCAAAGGGGAAGGATTCCACATCATCCCCTCGGCGTGGCGATCACCCAGGAGCCCGGCGGAAGGCGATCTTAGAGGCACTTCTGCAACTTCTTGGAACTACCCAAGGAGGTCTTCTTCGAGCCATAAATCTCTTGGAGGAATTTTAGAGAGGCAAGTGACCTATCTATGGTGTCCCTATATGAGTCTAGGTGGTTTTTGACATTTTTATGGAATTTTCCTCGAGTCCTAGACCCTCCAATTCACCCAAGATTTAGAGCTCGGGTCTGTGTTTCTGCACAGACCTGAGTAGATGGCAAGGTCCCTGGACTCCGAGTTCATCCTTGGCGTCCATCGATCATGCTGCTGACTCTGAGTCAGCGGCCAGAGACCGCCGTCTAGTTCTTCTGAACAGAACAGTGAGCTGTTTTGTCCCTCTTGTATATTAATTTCGGTATGTTTTATGCGATGAGGATATATTGTACACCTTATACTCTATGTATATTGTGCATTGTGGTTGTGGATGAATGTGGTGTATGTGGGGTAATGATGTCTTGCAAACTTGTGAGCATGACTTGTAGGCCGTTTTGCAAAATCCATGATTTATGATTTAGATTAATGTGAATGCTTAGTTTCAGTTAATCATGAAAAATAGTGGGTCAGTATATGTGTTTGCAGATTTTAGTAAATTACCGATGCTTGTGAAATTTGTAAATAAGCTCGGTTCGGAAAAAAAAAATGATGAGAACATGTAAAATGGTTGTGGTAATTGATTTATAGATGTATGAATTAGGGTGATGTTGTATTCTAAAATCATGCATATATGTTAGTAGTCTCTGTGCAAAACAGTAAGTGGATAAATTGCAAAATGTGTTAGACCCATGTTAGCTTAAGTTGCGAATAATATGCTAATTAGGTGTTTGATTTTTGTAAATCCTATTTAGCTCAGAAAAATCTGCAAATTGAGGGTATGTTTTGGAACCCGAAAACAGCATGTGGTTAAAATTTTAGGTTATTGGAACAGTAAATAAAAAGTTATGTGTTTTCATGTGAAATGTGATAATTCGTGCATATGATCGAAATGTGATTTGATTTTTGTTTAAACCCAGCATGATTGGTGTGTTCACTGTGTGTTGAACCTTGAAAACTCTGTAGTACCATGATAGGAAAAACAGAGGTGTTCATGTGAGTAAGAAGTGTGAATGTGATGAAGAGTGTCAAGTGTAAAACCATGTGTAAAACGGTAAATGTGTAAAATGTAAGCTGTGCCAATGTGATACTGCTTCCGAGAAGGCAGTGGAACCGTATCAGGGAAAAGTCCCCCTGAGAAAGTTCATTGTGTTAAGTGACCCTAAGAGCATTAGGGGGAATCCTGGAGGTGGACAAGTACCACTGGTTCAGGTGGAGACTTGTTCTCCCGGTCTGCGCAGTCCAAGAGTCGCCATTGTATTGCCTAGATGGCGTCTATGTGATGTGATGTGTGTTGTGTCCTTCTTTGGTGGTTTGGACTATGTGTCACGGCACCTAAAATATGTGTAAAGTGAAATGTGTAAAGTGTATGTGACCATGTGTAAATGTGTAAGTGATATGTGAATGTGTATGTGTAAAGTGAACCATGTGAAAGAGGAAACTAGTGTAAAGAAAAATGTGAAATCTTAGATATGTAAATGTGTTATAGAAACCATGTGAAACTAAATCTGAAACCAAGTGAATTCAGAAAATGCATGTTATTATTCTCATGTTTATGTGTGCAAAAGTGTTTAGAATCCATGTTAGGAAAACAAATGAGTATGTGAGTAAAATGGCATGATGGATTGTTCATGTGTTATGTTTAAGCAACGTTGTAGCTTTCATGTGTAGTTTATAATCATTGACCATGTGAAACCAGCAACCTAAAGCATGATAAAAAGTTATGTATGTATTTAAGAACATGTGGAATCCATGCTAATTATGTTCCCCGTTCATGTATGTAAATTGTTCATGTCAATAGCTCTCACGTTTTGATTAAAGTCTCATGAGTGAATTGAATAGAGACCATGTGATAGGTGAATGTTACTTTTGAAATCTGAAAGCATGCGTTATGTAGAACTTTCATGATAGGTTGAAAACTTAAATGGACTAGCATGCTATGGTTGCTAATTGTAATGTGCGTGTAGAAACCGCTAGGACTTGTACGTGTATATCATGCATAGTGTTACTTGCTGAGTCCCTGGACTCACTCCTTGCTTCGGCGTACAGGTATAGTTGGTGACACAGTACCCTCGGAGGAGGCAGCAGAGACGGACTCCGAGCGTGGAGACTAGCCAGTTTTTGAGATCTTTGTGATTGTGTACTTCATAGTATGTACTTGAACATTGTATTAGAATTATCAGTAAAAGAATGTAATATGTGGACATTTTGTATCTCTATTTTAGCAAATTAAATCATGTGAATTTTAGTTCCTTTTGCAAATTGTAAACTGCATGTATGTTTAATGTGGATGATGAACGAATGGAGATAGTTCTCTTTTACTTCCGCTACTCTGTTATATATATTCGCGTGTATCTCAGCTATTTGTATCGTTGGGTAAATGTCCCACTGTGGCTGGCAGCACTCGCTATACCGACGTGGGTGGTATAACCGTACCGGTATAATGAGGGCCGTCACAGAGATTGGTATCAGAGCGACCGGTTGAGATTACACATGAATATAATAAGTCATCATCCCCATTGCATGCTAAGAATGTCCACATGTGTAGAAAACACTAATAAGAAGTGAAAATAGATAAGAAAAGGGTTAGAAAAAACTTAGTAACCTAGCTCTAATGGTGGCTGAAATTTTATACAGCCATGGCTTCCCGTGGACGACGTGGAGGTGCGCCAGCTCGCGACGACGAGCAGAGGCGTGATGATCAGGCGGAGCAACAGGCCCCAGCACCACGAGGCCCTGTGGTTCCCCCACCGCCGCCTGTGGATTATGGAGTGTTCATGCAAGGTCTGGTGCAGGCCATGCAGACCCAGGCACACACTCAGACAGCACTCCAGGCCCAGTTGGAGGCCCAGGTAAAATGATAAAACAACTAAGTAGTCTGCTATTTGAAATGTATAATATTGTGTTTATTGTATATTGCTTGTTCTTTAATGTAGCAGGCTCAGGCCCCAGCTCAGGACCATGGTGGACCTTCCATCATGGAGCGATTCAAGAGGATGACCCCACCCTCTTTTAAGGGGGAGAGTGATCCGCTATTAGCAGAAAGCTGGATGAGGGAGATCGAGAAAATCTTCCGAGCTATCAGGTGTCCTGACGAGGACAAGGTGACCTTAGCCACCTACATGCTACAGGTATGCTTTAGTTTATGCTTGAATGTTGGTTGTTATTTGTTGGTTAGTGCTTATGAAGGTGTATTGCAGGAGAGAGCTGATGTATGGTGGTCCTCCCTACTGCGTACGCGCTTCGAGGACAGAGCATTAGATGTGGCGTGGGATGCGTTCGTGAGGCTCTTCCGAGCCAAGTTCGTCCCAGAGCACGTCTAGGACAAGATGGAGCAAGAATTCCTTTCCCTGACGCAAGAATCAATGACCGTCCTGGAATACGAGGCAAGGTTTTCTGAACTCTCTAAATATGCACCGCACATAGTAGCGGATGAGCGCAGGAAGACCAAGAAGTTCGTGATGGGTCTCAAACCATCACTAAGGACGAGGCTCGTGGCGTTCGACCACCGCACGCTAGACGAGGCCCTCAGTGCATCCTGCAGACAGGAGGGAGAAATGGAGCAGTATCTAGAGGAGAAGAAGGCTTCGCAAAAGAGGCCGGCAGCGACAAGATAAGAGGAAAACGGTGTACCAGACACCGCAGAAACAAATGGCAGTCAGCAACTATCAGGTACCCTCTGTACGTTCCCCCGGTGCAAAGAAGGAGTGTCCCCATTGTGGGAAGACCCATGGAGGTTCGGAGTGTTGGTTAGTAGCGGGTAGATGCCTAAAGTGTGGGAGCAGCGACCACAAGATCAAGGACTGCCCGAGGCTTCAGCAGGAAGCTCAGCGAGGAGCGCCAGTACCAGTAGTAGCGGCAGCCGCGCCAGCTACAGGACGACCAGGAAGGCCTCGAGCCCCAGCTCGTGTGTTTGCGTTAGCTCGTGAGGACGCCGAGCAGGCAGAGCATGTCACCGAAGGTACAGTTTTACTTTTCGGTGTGCACGCTTGGGTTTTGTTTGATACGGGTGCTACTCACTCGTTCATTTCCGAGCGGTTCGCTAGGCAGTTAGCCCTAGAGTCAGGTATAGAGTCTGAGGAGTTAGAGGTCCCTTTGTCTGTGCACACCCCTGCGGGTATGGTATCGACTAGGAAGTGCATTCCGTCGTTACCTGTGTGCATTGAGGATAGGTTCCTAGATGGGTGTTTCTTCTTGCTGAAGATGAAGGACTATGATTGTATCCTTGGTCTGGATTGGCTAGAGGAGCACTATGCGTTAGTGGATTGTCGTAGGAAGAAGATTGTTTTCCGCATTCCTGGTGAGGATGAGTTCTCTCATCCCTTGCCAAAGAACTTAGCAGGGAAGTTAGTTATCTCTGCCATGAAGGCGATGCGCATGGTGAACAAGGGTTGTGACGCATTTCTTGCCAGCGTTATGCTAGTACCTGATGCTGGCTCGTCACTGACTCTTGCAGAGATCGATGTGGTGCAGGACTTTCCAGATGTCTTTCCCGATGACTTGTCTGGATTGCCACCGGATAGGGAGATAGAGTTCACTATAGAGTTGCTTACATGCACCTCTCCTATCTCGAAGGCCCCATATCGGATGGCCCCTGCAGAATTAGCCGAGTTGAGGAAGCAATTGCAGGAATTGCTCGATAAGGGATTTATTCGCCCTAGCGTTTCTCCTTGGGGCGCGCCTGTATTATTCGTCAAGAAGAAAGATGGGTCACTTCGGTTGTGCATTGATTATAGGAAGCTAAACCAGGTGACTGTGAAGAACAGGTATCCCTTACCTCGGATTGATGATCTGTTTGACCAGTTGCGAGAGGCATCAGTCTTTTCCAAGATTGACTTGCGATCTGGTTATCATCAGTTGAAGATTAGGAGTGAGGATGTGTCCAAGACGGCATTTAGAACCCTTATGGACATTATGAGTTTTTGGTTCTTCCTTTCGGATTGACCAACGCCCCTGCAGCATTCATGGATCTCATGAACCGAGTGTTTAGTCCGTATTTAGATAGCTTTGTTGTTGTGTTTTTGATGACGTGTTGGTCTATTCTCCAGATGAGGCCACACATCGTCAGCATTTGAGGATAGTCTTAGAGGTTCTCCGTGAGCACAAACTGTATGCAAGGTACAGCAAGTGCGAGTTCTGGTTGCGCGAGGTTCACTTTCTCTGGCATGTTATCTCCGGCGCTGGTGTAGTTGTTGATCCAGCAAAGATCCAGGCAGTTATGGATTGGGATGTTCCCAAGACCCCTTCGGAGATTCGTAGTTTCCTTGGGTTAGCTGGTTACTATCGGCGATTCATTGAGGGTTTCTCATCTATCGCCGCCCCTATGACAAAGTTGACCAGAAAGGGTGAGAAGTTCGTATGGTCTGAGGCATGTGAGCGCAGCTTTCAGCTATTGAAGGCTAAGCTTACTTCTGCTCCGTTATTGGTATTGCCCAGTGGTATAGAAGGCTTGCCATTTATACAATGCATCTCAGATTGGTTTAGGCTGTGTGCTCATGCAGCAAGAGAGGGTAGTAGCTTTGCTCTCGTCAGTTGAAGGAGCATGAGAGGAACTATCCGACTCATGATTTGGAGCTAGCAGCTGTGGTTCATGCATTAAAGATCTGGAGGCACTATCTTTATGGTGTCAGATTTGAGGTGTTTACCGACCACAAGAGCTTGAAGTATCTTTTCTCCAAAAGGAATTAAACCTGAGGCAGAGGAGATGGATTGAGTTCTGAAGGACTAACTCGACCTCAGTATCATCCTGGAAAGGCGAACGTCGTAGCGGAGTCTTAGTAGAAAGATGTCTTTGATGACCAACTGTCCCCATAATAAATATTCCATTTATTTATATTATTGTGATGATTAACAAAATAACACTAATGGATTTCTTGAGCCTTGAGAACAGGAAGCAAAAGAAAAATGAAAGATCAAGACAATCTGGTAAGTCCCATCATTTCTATCCAAGTCCCTGTAACGACTTCTTTGATAAGCAGAACGACTTCCTCTTTGACCGGAACACTCAAACGTTACCGTAACGATTTCTTTAGACCTCGTAACGATTTCTTTAGAAATCGCAACGTCTCTAGCCGTAACGATTTCTTTAGACCTCGTAACGATTTCTTTAGAACTCGCAACGACTCTCTAGCCGTAACGACTTCTTTAGACCTCGTAACGATTTCTTTAGAACTCGCAACGACTCTCTAGCCGTAACGATTCTTTAGACCTCGTAACGATTTCTTAGAACTCGCAACGACTCTCTAGCCGTAACGATTTCTTTAGACCTCGTAACGATTTCTTTAGAACTCGCAACGACTCTCTAGCCGTAACGACTTCTTTAGACCTCGTAACGATTTCTTTAGAACTCGCAACGACTCTCTAGCCGTAACGACTTCTTTAGACCTCGTAACGATTTCTTTAGAACTCGCAACGACTCTCTAGCCGTAACGACTTCTTTAGACTCGTAACGATTTCTTTAGAACTCGCAACGACTCTCTAGCCGTAACGACTTCTTTAGACCTGTCGATTTCTTACAATCGATAGTCATAACGATTTCGCTGTAACGATCTTTACAGATAGTCATAACGATTTCTTACAACTCGATAGTCATAACGATTTCGTGTAACGATTTCTTTACAACTTGATAGTCATAACGATTTCTTTACAACTCGATAGTCATAACGATTTCGTGTAACGATTTCTTTACAACTGATAGTCATAACGATTTCTTTACAACTCGATAGTCATAACGATTTCGCGTAACGATTCTTTATTAGTCATAACGATTTCTTGCAACGATTTCTTTAGAACTCGCAACGTTGCCTGTTGTAACGGCTTCATAAGTTATCACAACGATTTCTTTACAGTTCATAACGACTTGCTATAATTCATAACGATTTCATAAGTTATGAAGTCAGCAAGATTCTTTTTATCGAATTTCTTGATGCATCAGTATAATGCTTTTTAATAGCGTTGAAAAGTCAAAGTCATATCTTGTCCGTTGACTGCTATGCATTAAATGCTCTCCGATCGTATCTCCCATGCATGCAGACAATATCTTCCATTTCTATGCTACTCTGTCTACGTACTTTTTGGGACAGAAAGGAGCTTTGCTATATACTGCAATATCTGTTCCCTCTCAACTAACAATAGACAGCAGTCCTAGCTGTCTTCTATTTATTGATGATATGCTTACAGATATCTGACAAGACTCATGGACAACGTTGGACACAAGATACAAAGTTCTATGACATCTCTTTGGCGTGTACACCAGGATAAAAGACTGACGATCAGAAGCTTCCTAAGTGACCAGTCTAACGTACACAAGGATAAGAGACAACGGACACTTCAACGTTCGAATTTGAATCAGCAGTTAAATAGAAGACTCAAGACGAAAAGAATAGACATAGAGCAACATCGCTTGATTTTGAAGAAGAAGAAAGAAATCCATCTCTCACAATCTTTAGAACCTTGAAGAAGAGCGAAGCCTCCACTCCAAACCTAGTTCTAAGCTCTTAGCTCTCTGTGCTCAAAAGGAATCTTCTCTTTTGTAAGAGCCTGTGTGGTCCTTGGAGAGAAAAACCTTGTTAAATCTCTCTCTCTCGGGGGCTTAGGAGCTTCAGTGTTGTAGCTGGTCAAGCTAGAGTCTGAAGCCTGTTTCCCTCTTTTTCTTATTAGATTGTGTTCCCTTCTGGACGAAGGAAGACCTGGTGGTATCCAGGTGGTTGTTGTACCCTTCTGGACGAGGAAGACCTGGTGGTATCCAGGGTGGTTGTTGTACTTCTGGACGAAGGAAGACCTGGTGGTATCCAGGGTGGTTGTTGTACCCTTCAGGCTGAAGGAAGACCAGTTGAGGCTGGGTGTAAGGATCCTTAAGGGGGATTGTACCCTTGGTAGTAAAATCCTGAGGTATTGCTCAGGGACTGGACGTAGGTCTCCTGTGGAGAGGAGTTCCGAACCAGGATAAAAATCCTTGTGTCTTGTGGTTGTGTTTTGTGTGATTGTTGTCTTGTTTGCTCTAACTCTGACCTTGTTATTAAGTTGTGCAATCCTTTTCAGTAAACAGGTTTTAATCAAAGATCGAAGTTTTAATAACCCATTCACCCCCCCCTCTGGGCTAGCTAGCTGGGCAACAAGTGGTATCAGAGCCCGTCTCTTCGACAAAGAAGAAGATCCAACGATCTGAAGAGCAAAGATCAATGGCAGCCCAAAGTCACTTCGAAGGTCAGTCTGTCAACAGACCTCCTTTGTTCGATGGTGAAGATTATACGTATTGGAAGACCAGGATGGAATACTTTCTACAAGGCCACGATTATCAAATCTGGTCAATAGTGGAAGAAGGTGATCTGGTCGTCACAAATGAGAAAGCACAATGGACAGATGAAGATAGAAAGAAAATCTCCTTGAACTGTAAAGCTAAGAGCATTCTATGTTGTGCTCTAAGCAAGAAAGAGTTCAACAGAGTTTCAGCATGCAAATCCTCCATGGAAATGTGGGAAAAGTTAAAGATCACATATGAAGGTACAGACAAAGTAAAGGAGACAAGAATCGACATTCTTGTCACTCAGTATGAAAGATTTCAAATGCAAACAGGTGAGTCTATTACCCAATGTTTAGTAGATTTACTGACATTACTAATGGCCTAGCAAGTCTAGGAAAGTCATATGAAAATGCAGATATGGTAAGGAAGATTCTCAGATCCCTGCCATCTTCATGGACGGCAAAGGTCACAGCTATCGAAGAAGCTAATGATCTTAAGAGAATGTCAGTAGAAAAACTCATTGGGTCTCTCATGGCCCATGAAATAAACATGGAAAGACTAGGAGAATCCTCCAGTAGAAAGAAGCAGTCAAATGCGCTTAAAGCTAATGGGGACTCATCAGAAGAATCCTTAGATAACAGTGAAGATAGCAAAGATAGTGATGATGAAGAAGCCATGCTCTCAAGAAGATTGCAGAGAATCTTGGCAAAGAAGAAGAAGTTCCAGTCTGGTAGGAGGTACTTCAAGAAAAACAAAGATCTCAAGAGACCAGATGGAAAAGATCAGAAGAGGAATGAGCCACTTTGCTATGAATGCAAGAAACCTGGACATATCAAGGCAGACTGTCCAATGTTAAAGAAAAATGATCACAAGAAGAAGGACAGCTCCAAGAAGTTCAGAAGATTCAAAAAGAAAGCCATGGCAGCTGCATGGGACAACAGCAGCGACTCAGATAGTGAGTCAAGCTCGAGCAGTGAAGGTGAAGAAGCCAACTTGGCTCTCATGGCGAATACCGAGGATAAGGTAACATCTGATTCTTCTTTCGATTCCTGTAATGACTCAGATTCGGATAATTTGGAAAGTGCATTTAATGAACTCTACGATAAGTATAAAGAAGTGTGTAAACTACTTAAGCTAAGCAAGAAAATATCACATGTCTCGAAAATACCAACTCAGATTTAAAATCTGAAAACGAAGAACTAGAAAAACAAATAGTTGAGCTTAAGAGAAGAAATGAACTATTATGTGAAAACTTAAAAGACAAGAACAGAAAAATCACTGACCTAGAAAAACAGGAAAACTCAGATGATTTAAGAAAAACTGTAAATGAATTAAATGAAGAAAACAATAACTAGCAAGCACCCTAGAAAATTTACCAATGGTAAAAACTCTTTAATATTAAAAGGTGCTAGGAGATCGGGTAAAAAGAAAAATGGATTAGGATATACACCCCCAGATAATGAAGAAACCATAATATACCCTAAAACATATCCAACACCAAAATTTGTACCCGAACAAGATGTAGCATACAAAGCTGATTTCAAATACATAGAAAAAGTAACTAAGTTATCCTGCTGCAGTCACTGCAACAAGTTAGGACATATTAAAATGACATGCCCAACAAGACATAAAAAATGGATATTAAAAGGTAAAGTTGATGATACTAACCAATCAGGACCCAAAAGAATTTGGGTACCTAAAGCTTGATGTTCTCATTTCAGGTTAACCCTCGAGCATCCAAATGGTATTTGGATAGTGGGTGCTCAAGGCATATGTCAGGAACAAGAAGATATTTGTTGATCTCCAAGCTGAAGAAGGTACAGTCACCTATGGAGATAATGGAAAAGGGACTGTGATAGGAAGCGGGTCTGTGAACATCAAAGGAAAATCAGTCATAAAGGATGTAATGCTGGTCAAAGGGTTAAAGCACAATCTCATCAGCATCAGCCAGTTGTGTGACAAAGGCCATCAAATTCAGTTTCAAGAATCAAAATGCAGTATCTTAAAGGATGGTGCAGTCATATTTGAAGCCTACAGAGAAAGAAATTTGTATGTTCTATATCTCGATGAACTCAAGGATCAAGATGTGTGTTTGGCAGCTAGCAAAGATAAATCAACTGAGTTGTGGCACAGAAGATTGGGCCACTGCAGCTTGGATGGGCTGAACAAGCTCAGAAAAAGAAAACTAGTTGAAGGACTGCCAAAGGTAAATTTCAGATTGGATAGCATTTGCAGACCTTGTGCAAGAGGAAAGCACACCAAGAGCTCCTTCAAATCAAAGACTGTAGTAACCACCTCAAAGCCCTTAGAACTACTTCACATGGATTTATTTGGGCCAATGAGGACTACCAGTTTGGGAGGAAAGAATTTTGGATTTGTAATAGTTGATGATTATTCAAGATTCACTTGGGTATCCTTTTTAGAGCACAAAGATGACACATTTGAATTTTGTCAGCTTCAGTAAGAAAGTTCAGAAAGATCAGAAATTCTCAATTGTCTCTATTCGATCAGATCATGGTGGTGAGTTTCAGAATGAAAAGTTTACGAAGTTCTGTGATGATCAAGGAATTGAGCACAACTTCTCAGCTCCAAGGACACCTCAACAGAATGGAATTGCTGAGAGGAAAAACAGAACTCTTTTGGATATGGCAAGATCAATGTTATCAGAATATGATCTGCCAAGATATTTCTGGGCCGAAGCTATCAACACTGCATGTTATATCATAAATAGAGTGATGATCAGGCCAATTCTGAAAAAGACTGCTTATGAACTCTACAAAGAAAAGAAGCCAAGATTAGCCATTTCAGAGTATTTGGATGTCCTTGCTTCATCCATAACAATGGAAAAAGGGACATTGGTAAGTTGGATGCCAAATCAGATGAAGGCATTTTCATGGGGTATTCCTCTAAACCTAAAGGTTATAGAGTTTTCAATAAACGTTCCTTATTAATTGAACAATCAGTACATGTTATTTTTGATGAATCTAACCCTTCCTTGAAAAAGGAAGAAATTAGTGACATTGATGATGCAGATGTCTTGTCCGAAAAATTAAAGAAAACTTCAATTAAGGACAAAGAGGATCCAACTCTGGAAGAACTGCAGCAAACAGAAATCCAACATAAAGATCTTCCAAAGGAATGGAGACATCAGAAAGATCACCCTCCTGAAAACATCATTGGTGATCCATCTGTAGGGGTAAGAACTAGAGGTAATGTAATTCCATGCGACTATTTAGCATTTGTCTCTCAAGTAGAACCTAAGACAGTCAATGAAGCTTTATCTGATGAATCTTGGATACTAGCCATGCAAGATGAACTAAATCAGTTCAAGAGAAACCAAGTATGGTCACTTGTTCCTAGACCATCCAATCATTCAGTTATTGGCACCAAATGGGTGTTCAGAAATAAACTGGATGAGTCTGGAATAATCTTAAGGAACAAAGCCAGATTGGTGGCTCAAGGCTACTCCCAAGAGGAAGGCATAGATTTCGATGAAACTTATGCACCTGTAGCTAGACTTGAGGCCATTAGGATTTTACTTGCTTATGCATCTGCACTTGATTTAAAACTTTTTCAAATGGATGTCAAATCAGCCTTTTTAAATGGTTTCATCAAGGAGGAAGTTTATGTTGAACAACCTCCAGGTTTTGACGACTCTGAATTTCCAAATCATGTATTTAAACTACATAAGGCTTTATATGGTCTAAAGCAAGCTCCTAGAGCCTGGTATGAAAGGCTCAGTAATTTCTTATAAATCATGGTTTCACTAGAGGTAAAGTAGATAGTACATTATTTATAAAATCTAAGGTTAAACATATACTTCTTGTACAAATCTATGTGGATGATATTATTTTTGGATCTACTGATGAATCTCTTTGCAAGTACTTTGAAAAGCTTATGCAGGGAGAATTCGAAATGAGCTTGATGGGGGAGTTAAGCTACTTCCTTGGATTGCAAATCAAGCAAGGGAAGGATGGCACTCATATCTGTCAAGCAAAGTACACCAAAGAGCTGTTGAAGAAATTTGGATTTGAAGATGCAAAGCCATTATCAACTCCAATGAGCACATCAACCAGAATGGACAGTGATCAAAAAGGTAAAAGGTAGATCAAAAGAATTATCGAGGTATGATAGGATCATTACTTTACTTAACTGCCAGTAGACCAGACATTTTGTTCAGTGTATGCATGTGTGCTAGATATCAGGCAGACCCTAGAGAGTCTCACTTAATCTCTGTAAAAAGAATATTTAGATATTTAGCTAGAACTCATGATTTAGGTCTCTGGTATCCTAGATCTTGTGAGATAAATCTAATAGGATATTCAGATGCTGATTATGCTGGTTGCAAAGTAGATAGAAAGAGCACCAGTGGATGTTGTCAGTTTCTTGCAGGATGCTTAATATCATGGACATCCAAGAAACAAAATTCAGTAGCTCTATCAACAGCTGAGGCGGAATATGTTGCTGCTGGAAGTTGCTGTACACAACTTCTTTGGATAAAGCAACAACTTGAAGATTTCGGCATTCACATCAAATCAATTCCTCTATTGTGTGATAATACTAGTGCCATCAACCTCACCAAAAATCCAGTTCAACACTCAAGGACGAAACACATTGAGGTAAGATATCATTTTATTCGAGACCATGTAGCTAGTGGTAATTTAGAAATTTCGTTTATAGATACAAATGGTCAATTGGCAGATATCTTCACAAAAGCCCTACCTGAAGAGAGATTTACATCTCTTAGAAGGGAACTAGGGATGTGCAATTTGTGAAAGAATTTCTGTGATTTTATTGACATATAATTTTTCAGATTAAATGAAAAGTTCTCTCTCCGTTAAAGTTAAACAAAACTCAGTTATCTATATGCTTTGACCGCTTCTGTGTAGAAAGTTGTTTGACTTGTCAAACCTTTTGTCGCTTTCTACCTTTGCCGCCTTTTGGCGCTCCTCCTGTCATTAAAGTAATATTATTTTATCCAAATCGCTTTGAGATCGATTCGTCTTCTACCTTTACCCTTTTATTCTCTATCTGTTCACCCAAAGCTGATGCCCTAACGATTTTGGGATCGACTCTCTGCATCTTTCGAAGCCTTCTTCTCTTCCCGCGAAGAACTCCTTCGAGAACTTCCGTCCCTTCCATCATCCTCCCTTCCAGAATCTTTTCTTCTCTGCACCCATGGCCGCTCCGTTGATCTCCGGAAGTGTTGGGGGCTACAGTGCTGAGTATTTATCCCCAAGGGAGCAAGAAAGATTTACATTTGTGAAGACAAAAATTTGCGGAAATAAGGCAGTGGATGTTCAGAATCTTGAGAAGAGTGGCATGGCCAGGCTAGTTGATACTCTAAGAAGATCGCAGTGGATGGATGTGGTCACCTTCAGTGAGGTAAGCTACCCGGACTTGGTAAAAGCCTTCTACATCTGTCTGAAGTCAGAAGCAGATGGATCCCTTGTTTCCTCTGTCAAGGGTATCCAAATCAGAATAACCCATGAGCTTTTGCGTGATCTGTTTGGAGTAAAGACCTCTGGATTTAGTGGCATTCACTCTGTGAATGATGAAGTCAAAGGTCTCGGGATTATCGGTCCAGGATTTAAGTTGAAGGATGGGAAGCTTGATATTAATCAGATGTCCGCGTTCAACCGATTGCTTCACTTTATAGTCTGCCAAATCTTAGTTCCCCGTAGTGCTACCTTTTCCTCATGCACTAGGGCAGATTCGGACATAATGTTCTGGGCAATCCAGAACAAAGAGATAAACCTGGCCGCAGTGATGATTGAGCGAATGATGTTTGCACATGCTCAGTTATGGGAAACAAAGAGCAAGTTGAATGTTTCCCTTCCGTATGCCCATCTTCTGACCAAGATTTTCAAGCACTTTGGAGTAGATCTGTCAGGTGCGGTAGCTGAAAAGATGGGCCAGTCTATAAGGTCCAGAAACCTGAAGAAAAGTGGTTTTTCAGTGCAAGAAGGAGTTTGGTCGAAATCCTCTGTGGCTGAAGGAGAAGCAGTTATTGCAGATATTCCAGAAGCAGTAGAAGTAGAGCAAGCAGATCCAGCAGAGCAAGCAGCAGCAAGTCCAGCAGAGCAAGAACCAGTTGAGTCAGCTGTGGGATGCCAATCCGAAGCTCAATTGGAAGAGGGTGCAGCTGGTGTGGCAGATTCCTTGCCCACCACCTTAGTCGCCTCTATTTTAAAAGAAGTATTGGACTCCATTCCCTCCATCTCAGTCTCTTCTAAGGCAGGTGGACCTGATGAAGATGTTGTCTTGGAAGAAGCTCCTGCTCAGGGGGAGCAAGAAAGTATTGAAGTCCCTGCTCCCATTCAGGGGGAGCATGCTGAGAGTGAAAAGCCAGAGAATGAAGCTTTTTCTGAGAAAGCTGCACCTACTCAGGAACTCCAGCTCCAGCCATGGTTGATGTTAGTGAAGGCCCAAGTGCAACTATAAATCTTGAGGAGCCTGTCTCTCAGCCAGGTAAGCAGAAAAGAGTTGTTCACAGGAGGTCAAGGAAGGGCCATAGGAAAGTAAAGTTGAAGCATGTTATGGCCTTGTTAAAAGCCCAAGGAGAGATCTTGGCATCAGTTCAGTCTGGCATACAAGGAATTGTTTCAAATCAAGTTTCAACCTCCTCAGACGTATCCTCAATAAGAAATGCAATGAGTATTTCAATAAAGAAATGTCTGATATGAAGAATTTGCTGGCTAATCTTTCAAAGTCTAGTGGTGTCCCTCCTGCACCTACTCAGAGCAGTCCAGCTGAAGTTCCTAGGCCACCAGGCCTCCAGCAGAAGTCTCTCGGCCAACAGGGCCGCCAGTTCAAGGTCAGGGCCATCAGGGCCATCAGTTGTAAGGTCACCCGGACCAGTGGCAGCCTCAGGGTCTTCAGGACCCTCTCCTGCAGTCAGAGAAAGTCAGGCCAAAGGAAAAGAGCCAGTGTCAGTCTCCAAGGCCCCTGATACTTCATCTCTTGCCACTCCAACCCTCTCCACACCTTCATCTCCTCCTACTGCACCTCCTGCTCCACCAACCATAAAACATCCCATGCCTCGCACCCAACCTTCCTCATCCTCTACTTCCTCTCAACCCTCCTTCTCACCTACTCCAGCTCTCATCTCAGCTTCATCCTCATTAACTCCTCAACCTTCACCTATTAAAATTCAAACATCTCATCCTCAACCAACCTCTTCCTTTAATCCTAAACACTTTTCTATCCACCTACTCCTCCTAATTCTGTTATCTTTCCTCCAGTGAAACCTCTGCCTCTTGGTATCTTTGACACCAATGTTCCAGACATTTTGAAAGGAACACTCTCCTCACCATTCTTTCCACAGCCTCTCACATTCACAGGACTGACCCTCCTAGTCCTGTCTTGAAAAAGAGAAAAACCTCTTCCTCTCTAAGCACTCCTTCTGCTTCTCTCTACCCTCCTTTATGGTACTCTCTTACCCTTGATCCTAAGAGAAGACCTATCTACAAAGAATACCTCCAGAAATGCATTCTTTCTACCATTTATGGTATTCCTTTTCTCAACCTCTCCGAACACCTGGACATTGTTCTTCCTTTTACTCAGATATCTCAAGCTTTCAAATCCAAAATCTTTGAGGGCACTGAGTTCAAGACTGAAGATCAGTGGGCAGCTATCAAAGGAAACAAGGCTCAGTACTCAAAATACCTGACTGCAAGGGCCGAATCTCTCTCTCTCAGAGCTCACCCACTCACCTTCTCTGAGTGGTTATCTTCCAGCACAAGAACTCTTGGGGATCCTTCATTTTGAAGGAAATTCGCGTTGCCAGAGCCTTTCAGCTGTACAGTGACTTCTGTTACTTGAACAAAATTCCAGAAGTTCAGTTTTGCCAGTTTAACTCGCAGATTACTGTGCTGCAATCAGAAACCCCTCTCAACCTTCCTCTTACAGTAGACTTTGTCTCCTTCAAGGTTGATTTTCCAGTTCTTCTGCCGAAGCTGCACTCTTAGTGTTTAATTCAGATGCTGGGTCTCATGCTTTAGATATGTTTGCAAGACAGTTGGGCCGGATGTCCGCCAAGCAGGGCCGATCTCCTTCTTTTGCGGTTCATCTTCAGAGAATATCACTCTGGCCGCATGTCTTCTCAGACCTTAGCTCCACTCATTTCTGAGTGTGAAAGACTCACTCTCATCAGAATGGGAGCTTCTCTATCGGGCATCTTATCAGCAATTGGAAGCTATCAATCAAGATCTAGTCAGTCAGAGGAAGCTGCTCTTTCTGCCGAAGCCTTTATGGATCTAAATTCCATCGCACCCATACCAGAGCTCTATGCTGTATGGGCATCTAGATATTCTGCTTTCTATGCCTTAAAGCAGGATCTGTTAAATCAAAAGATTCACTATCCAATTTCCTTGGACAGATTTCTCCATAGGGCCAGTTTTGGCAAGAGTACTTACTACAGATTCATTTTGGACAAAACTCAGTATGGAGAATTCTTAGAGCAGCAAAGGCAACTCTACATTCAGAGGAACATCCCTTCCATGGGACCCTCCTTCTCAGTTGCTTTTGGAGTTTTTCTACAACTTTTTGAGGATCTTGAGATCAAGGCATGGGCTGTTATCTCACAGCATGCCTCCTTGTTATCTCCTCTGTATTATCTTTCTCCATCTTAATAAAAATCTTTCTCTCTCTTCTTTGTCTCACAGCTTATCTTTTTGCCTAATGACAAAATGGGGGAGACAACTAACGTAAATCTGAAAAACATATTTCATTCTTTGTCTGATGTTTAGTATATTTTGTCATCATCAAAAAGGGAGATTGATGACCAAACTGTCCCCATAATAAATATTTCCATTTATTTATATATTAATTTTGATGATTAACAAAATAACACTAATGGATTTCTTGAGCCTTGAGAACAGGAAGCAAAAGAAAAATGAAAGATCAAGACAATCTGGTAAGTCCCATCATTTCTATCCAAGTCCCTGTAACGACTTCTTTGATAAGCAGAACGACTTCCTCTTTGACCGGAACACTCAAATCGTTACCGTACGATTTCTTTAGACCTCGTAACGATTTCTTTAGAACTCGCAACGACTCTCTAGCCGTAACGATTTCTTTAGACCTCGTAACGATTTCTTTAGAACTCGCAACGACTCTCTAGCCGTAACGACTTCTTTAGACCTCGTAACGATTTCTTTAGAACTCGCAACGACTCTCTAGCCGTAACGACTTCTTTAGACCTCGTAACGATTTCTTTAGAACTCGCAACGACTCTCTAGCCGTAACGATTTCTTTAGACCTCGTAACGATTCTTTAGAACTCGCAACGACTCTCTAGCCGTAACGACTTCTTTAGACCTCGTAACGATTCTTTAGAACTCGCAACGACTCTCTAGCCGTAACGATTTCTTTAGACCTCGTAACGATTTCTTTAGAACTCGCAACGACTCTCTAGCCGTAACGCTTCTTTAGACCTCGTAACGATTTCTTTAGAACCGCAACGACTCTCTAGTAACGACTTCTTTAGACCTGTAACGATTTCTTTACAACTCGATAGTCATAACGATTTCGTGTAACGATTTCTTTACAACTTGATAGTCATAACGATTTCTTTACAACTCGATGTCATAACGATTTCGTTAACGTTTCTTTACAACTGATAGTCATAACGATTCTTTACAACTCGTTCATAACGATTTCGTGTAACGATTTCTTTACAACTTGATAGTCATAACGATTTCTTACAACTCGATAGTCATAACGATTTCGCGTAACGATTTCTTTATTAGTCATAACGATTTCTTGCAACGATTTCTTTAGAACTCGCAACTCTTGCCTGTTGTAACGGCTTCATAAGTTATCACAACGATTTCTTTACAGTTCATAACGACTTGCTATAATTCATAACGATTTCATAAGTTATGAAGTCAGCAAGATTCTTTTTATCGAATTTCTTGATGCATCAGTATAATGCTTTTTAATAGCGTTGAAAAGTCAAAGTCATATCTTGTCCGTTGACTGCTATGCATTAAATGCTCTCCGATCGTATCTCCCATGCATGCAGACAATATCTTCCATTTCTATGCTACTCTGTCTACGTACTTTTTGGGACAGAAAGGAGCTTTGCTATATACTGCAATATCTGTTCCCTCTCAACTAACAATAGACAGCAGTCCTAGCTGTCTTCTATTTATTGATGATATGCTTACAGATATCTGACAAGACTCATCTGGACAACGTTGGACACAAGATACAAAGTTCTATGACATCTCTTTGGCGTGTACACCAGGATAAAAGACTGACGATCAGAAGCTTCCTAAGACCAGTCTAACGTACACAAGGATAAGAGACAACGGACACTTCAACGTTCGAATTTGAATCAGCAGTTTAAATAGAAGACTCAAGACGAAAAGAAAGGATATAGAGCAACATCGCTTGATTTTAGAGAAGAAGAAAGAAATCCATCTCTCACAATCTTTAGAACCTTGAAGAAGAGCGAACCTCCACTCCAAACCTAGTTCTAAGCTCTTAGCTCTCTGTGCTCAAAAGGAATCTTCTCTTTTGTAAGAGCCTGTGTGGTCCTTGGAGAGAAAAACCTTGTTAAATCTCTCTCTCTCGGGGGCTTAGGAGCTTCAGTGTGTAGCTGGTCAAGCTAGAGTCTGAAGCCTGTTTCCACTCTCTTTTCTTATTAGATTGTGTTCCCTTCTGGACGAAGGAAGACCTGGTGGTATCCAGGGTGTTGTTGTACCCTTCTGGACGAAGGAAGACCTGGTGGTATCCAGGGTGGTTGTTGTACCCTTCTGGACGAAGGAAGACCTGGTGGTATCCAGGTGGTTGTTGTACCCTTCAGGCTGAAGGAAGACCAGTTGAGGCTGGTGTAAGGATCCTTAAGGGGGATTGTACCCTTGGTAGTAAAATCCTGAGGTATTGCTCAGGGACTGGACGTAGGTCTCCTGTGGAGAGGAGTTCCGAACCAGGATAAAAATCCTTGTGTCTTGTGGTTGTGTTTTGTGTGATTGTTGTCTTGTTTGCTCTAACTCTGACCTTGTTATTAAGTTGTGCAATCTTTTCAGTAAACAGGTTTTAATCAAAGATCGAATTTTGAAACCCATTCACCCCCCCCTCTGGGCTAGCTAGCTGGGCAACAGTCTTCGCTCCAGCAGGATTGAAAGATGTTGGAGGATGCAGCGTGCTCTATGACCGAGTTAGAGCCATCGTTGTGTCAGGCTTTTGTAGCTCAGCTATCCTTAGATCCTCAGTCTTGGATGAGGTGATTGAGCAGTAGAAAGCCGATCCTAGATTGTTAGAGTTAGTGGGTATGGCGGGGATTGCTCGGATGAGGACGGTGTGATTAGTTTCAGCACCGCGTTTGTGTCCCGGATGTAGTAGATGTTCGTGAGCATTGTTTAGCGGAGGCTCATAGATTGCGATTCTCTATTCATCCGGGTAACACTAAGATGTATAAGACTTGAAGAGATCATTTTGGTGGTCCGACATGAAGAGGATGTTGCGGATTATGTGTCTAGATGCCTAGTATGTCAGCAGTGAAGCCGAGCGGCAGCGACCATCCGGCCTTATGCAGAGGATGGTATTCCCGTATGGAAGTGGGAAGCTGAACATCGATTTCGTATCGGGTTTGCCTCGATCTAGAAGGGGCAATGTCTCGATTTGGGTAGTTGTAGATAGATTCTCGAAGACTGCTCATTCTTGCCTATGAAGAAGAAGCAGTCAGTAGAGAGCTTGCTAGATTGTATGTTAGCGGTATCGTTAGATTGCATGGTGTGCTGAAGTCGATCTTTCGGATGATCCGAGATTTGTTTACTTCGAGACTGTGGAAGGGTCTTCAGGATGCGTTAGGTTCGGAGCTTAAGCTCAGTTCGGCGTTTCATCCCCAGACCGACGGACAGTCCAGAGGACTATCCAGACGCTCGAGGATATGTTGAGAGAGTGTATCCTGGATTGGAAGGATGATTGGGAGCGTCATTTACCTCTTGTGGAGTTCGCCTACAACAACAGCTTTCATGCTAGTATTGGAATGGCTCCATTCGAGGCGTTGTATGGTAGGCCCTGCAGATCTCCTTTATGTTGGGAGGAGACTGGTGATAGGCAGTTGATCGACCGGAGTTGGTTCAGGAAACTTCGGATAAGATTCAGCTTATCAGGAAAAGGCTTGTTGCGGCACAGGATAGGCAGAAGAGTTATACCGACAACAGGAAAAGGATTTGGAGTTCGAGGTTGGCGATCATGTCTTCATGAAGATATCGCTACTCGTGGAGTTGTCAGATTTGGCAGGCATAGCAAGCTAAGCCCTAGGTTCATTGGCCCATATGAGATTCTCAGACGTTTGGGCAGTGTGGCGTACGAGCTAGCTTTACCCCCAGCTTTGGCTAGCGTCACACCGATTCCACGTATCTATGCTCAGGAAGTATGTCCGAGATCCGTCTCATGTGATTAGTCATGAGCCAGCGGAGATCCAGCCAGATCTTTCGTATGTCGAGCAACCTATAGCCATTCTTGACCGGAAGGTTCAGCATCTCCGGAACAAGAGTATCGCGTCGGTGAAAGTTCTATGGCGGAACTTCTCACGTGAGGAGGCTACGTGGGAACTTGAGGATGCGATGAAGAAGAAGTATCCCCTTTTTTTGAGTAGTGTCGTTCTAACTTCGAGGACGAAGTTTCTTTAAGGGGGAGAGGGTGTAAGACCCTCGAATTTCCGTCGTTTTTTTTCGTATTTAGGTGTGTATATGTGTGAGTATGTATGTACGTATTTACGTAGGTATTAAAATAGTATAATTACGTGTACATGTGTTTATATTAAACGTAAATAATGTATGTATTGCATGGTGATAGTATGAATATAATACCACGTACATATTGCATGTATAGAGGCTTGGTATGCATGGTTTCTGCATAAATTAGGGTTCTGGCCGAAGGCCCTATTGGCGTCAATCCCCTGGCCGTTGAGGTGGTGTTAGCGTCCAGCCCTGGACGCCAACCTAATTCCGGCGTCCAGCGATCTGGACGTCAACTTCTCTGGCCTGCATGCGCAGCAGAGCTGCAAACTTCTGAAGCAAGGCATGGCAACCATTGGGGGGATGTCCCCCAATGGCTCTAAGGCTGTCTAATCGGCATGGTGAGTGGGTGAGGGGCTCTCCTACACCCTGAACCCGAGTTGGCCTTCCCCACTTCTCATTTCACCCTTGCAAGAGGAGAGAAGAAGAGAGAAAAACCCTAGAGCATTCTGTGAGAAAACCCCATTTTAGAACCCTCAAATCCGATCCCTTGAGAGCTGGATTTGGAGATCTTCTGCATCAAGGAGGAAGCTGAAGCAAAGGGGAAGGATTCCATCATCCCCTCGGCGTGGAGATCACCCAGGAGCCGGAGGAAGGCGATCTTGGAGGCACTTCTGCAACTTCTTGGAACTGCCCAAGGAGGTCTTCTTCAGCCATAAATCTCTTGGAGGAATTTTAGAGAGGCAAGTGACCTATCTATGGTGTCCCCGCATGAGTCTAGGTGGTTTTTGACATTTTTATGGAATTTTCCTCGAGTCCTAGACCCTCCAATTCACCCAAGATTTAGAGCTCGGGTCTGTGTTTCTGGACAGATCTGAGTAGACGGCAAGGTCCCTGGACGCCCAGTTCATCCTTGGCGTCCATCGATCATGCCGCTGACTCTGAATCAACGGCCAGAGACCGCCGTCTAGTTCTTCTGAACAGAACAGTGAGATGTTCTGTCCCTCTTGTATATTAATTTCGGTATGTTTTATGCGATGAGGATATATTGTACACCTTATACTCTATGTATATTGTGCATTGTGGTTGTGGATGAATGTGGTGTATGTGGGGTAATGATGTCTTGCAAACTTGTGAGCATGACTTGTAGGCCGTTTTGCAAAATCCATGATTTATGATTTAGATTAATGTGAATGCCTTAGTTTCAGTTTGATCAAGAAAAATAGTGGGTCAGTATATGTGTTTGCAGATTTTAGTAAATTACCCATGCTTGTGAAATTTGTAAATAAGCTCGGTTCGGAAAAAAAAATGATGAGAACATGTAAAATGGTTGTGGTAATTGATTTATAGATGTATGAATTAGGGTGATGTTGTATTCTAAATCATGCATATATGTTTTAGTCTCTGTGCAAAACAGTAAGTGGATAAATTGCAAAATGTGTTAGACCCATGTTAGCTTAAGTTGCGAATAATATGCTAATTAGGTGTTTGATTTTCTGTAAATCCTATTTAGCTCAGAAAAATCTGAAAAATTGAGGGTATGTTTTGGAACCCGAAAACAACATGTGGTTAAAATTTCAAGTCAATTGGAAAAGTAAATAAAAAGTTATGTGTTTTCATGTGAAATGTGATAATTCGTGCATATGATCGAAATGTGATTTGATTTTTGTTTAAACCCAGCAGGATTGGTGTGTTCACTGTGTGTTGAACCTTGAAAACTCTGTAGTACCATGATAGGAAAAACAGAGGTGTTCATGTGAGTAAGAAAGTGTGAATGTGATGAAGAGTGTCAAGTGTAAAACCATGTGTAAAACGGTAAATGTGTAAAAGTGTAAGCTGTGCCAATGTGATACTGCTTCCGAGAAGGCAGTGGAACCGTATCAGGGAAAAGTCCCCCTGAGAAAGTTCATTGTGTTAAGTGACCCTAAGGGCATTAGGGGGAAATCCTGGAGGTGGACAAGTACCACTGGTTCAGGTGGAGACTTGTTCTCCCGGTCTGCGCAGTCCAAGAGTCGCCATTGTATTGCCTAGATGGCGTCTATGTGATGTGATGTGTTTGTGTCCTTCTTTGGTGGTTTGGACTATGTGTCACGGCACCTAAAATATGTGTAAAGTGAAATGTGTAAAGTGTATGTGACCATGTGTAAATGTGTAAGTGATATGTGAATGTGTATGTGTAAAGTGAACCATGTGAAAGAGGAAACTAGTGTAAAGAAAAATGTGAAATCTTAGATATGTAAATGTGTTATAGAAACCATGTGAAACTAAATCTGAAACCAAGTGAATTCAGAAAATGCATGTTATTACTCATGTTTATGTGTGCAAAAGTGTTTAGAATCCATGTTAGGAATAACAAATGAGTATGTGTGTAAAATGGCATGATGGATTGTTCATATGTTATGTTTAAGCAACGTTGTAGCTTTCATGTGTAAGTTTATAGTCATTGGACCATGTGAAACCAGCAACCTAAAGCATGATAAAAAGTTATGTATGTATTTATGAACATGTGGAATCCATGCTAATTATGTTCCCCGTTCATGTATGTAAATTGTTCATGTCAATAGCTCTCACGTTTTGATTAAAGTCTCATGAGTGAATTGAATAGAGACCATGTGATAGGTGAATGTTACTTTTGAAATCTGAAAGCATGCGTTATGTAGAACTTTCATGATAGGTTGAAAACTTAAATGGACTAGCATGCTATGTGTTGCTAATTGTAATGTGCGTGTAGAAACCGCTAGGACTTGTACGTGTATATCATGCATAGTGTTACTTGCTGAGTCCCTGGACTCACTCCTTGCTTCGGCGTACAGGTATAGTTGGTGACACAGTACCCTCGGAGGAGGCACAGAGACGGACTCCGAGCGTGGAGACTAGCCAGTTTTTGAGATCTTTGTGATTGTGTACTTCATAGTATGTACTTGAACATTGTATTAGAATTATCAGTAAAAGAATGTAATATGTGGACATTTTGTATCTCTATTTCAGCAAATTAAATCATGTGAATTTTAGTTCTTTTTGCAAATTGTAAACTGCATGTATGTTTAATGTGGATGATGAATGAATGGAGATAGTTCTCTTTTACTTCCGCTACTCTATTATATATATTCGCGTGTATCTCAACTGTTTGTATCGTTGGGTAAATGTCCCACTGTGGCTGGCAGCACTCGCTATACCGACGTGGGTTGGTATAACCGTACTGGTATAATGAGGGCCGTCACACCGATCCTCTTTAAACACAAGTCCTAAATATTCCTAGTCATAGGTTACTCAAGAAGGACATTGAGATGACCGGAAAGACCGGTGTGCCATATACCTGTCCATATGATGTAAGCAATTGGTCTCATAGCTGCGTGTGTGGAGACACTAGGGACATGGTGCAGGTGCTTATTGGAGAATGAGTTCACTGAATGATCCGTTCTCGGAATGCTATATGGTTAATGATACCTGATTGTCAGATAGAGATTCCGTAGTCTCATTTGTTACTGGTCCTTAGACTTGAGACACCAAAGATGTCTTGTTTGAGTACTCTATTCTTTGATACTGGATTTATAGGTCTGGATGTTCCATGTCTAGTATAGCCAGTCATTGGGAATGGTAGCCAACCTTACGAAGGCATTATGTGTCAATAAAGGATCATCCGCTCTCGTATCGTTAGAGGAATATCCCATATTGTCTTACTCAGGCAAATCCCTGGCCAGGGTCAATTGGATTTAGTGAGAAGGAGTTCTCCGGGAGAATCCAACAAGAGTTTGACTTTAACAGATTCCATATAGACCTGACAACACCATGCCTAATATATGGTCTCTGGGATAATAGATGGATGAGGGACTACAGGTACACGGTAACTGTGGGCAGACAGGTCTAATGGATTTGATCACTCGTATCATCTAGGGATTATGGCATAGTGGCCTAGTATGTTCATAATCGATGAGTTGAGTGAATTATTATGGAGATAATAATTCACTAAGTCAGAAGGAGTTCTAACGAGTACAACTCACGGCCAGATCGATATTGGGCCTAGAGGGTCACACACAAAAGCTGGATAATGTGATGAATAGAGGATTAGATAAAAGTTACCTAATATGCCTTATTAATCCATTATGAGCCTATTGGGTAAGACCTAATAAGCCTTGATAAAGATCCATTAAGGGAGCACACCAGGATCATGCCACCTCACCCCTTGTAAGGCCCTCTAATTTCCGTCGTATTATTTGTATCTATGTGTGAATAATTGTGCTTATGTATGTATGTACTTATTTACGTACGTATTAATTAGTATAATTACGTATGCATGTGTTTATATTAAGTATAAATAATGTATATATTGCATGATGATAGTGTGGATATAATACCATATACATATTGCATGTATATACGCTTGATATGCATGGTTTTCTGCATAATTATGGTTCTGGCCGAAGGCCACCTTGGCGTCAAGCCCAGGCCGTTGATCTGGTGTCAGCGTCCAGACATGGACGCCAACACTAACTCCGGCATCCAACAATCTGGACGCCAACTTCTCTGACCTGCATGCGTTGCAGAGCCAGAAAATCCGGGAGCAAGGCATGGCCTCCATTGGGGGATGTCCCCCAACAGCTCTAAGGCTTGTCAAATCGGTATGGTGAGTGGGTGAGGGGCTCTCCTAAACCCTGAACCCGGATTTGGCCTCTCCCACTTCTCATTTCACCTTGCAAGAGGAGAAATAGAGGAGAGGAAAACCCTAGGTGAGCTGTGAGAAAAACCCCATTTTAGAACCCCCAAATCCGACCCCTTGGAGCTTGGTTTGGAGATCTACTGCGACAAGGAGGAAGCTGGAGCAAAGGAGAAGGCATCCCCAGCATCCCCTCGGCGTGGAGATCACCAGGAGCCCGGAGGAAGGCGATCTAGAGGGAGGTTCTGCAACTTCTTGGGACTGCCCAAGGAGGCTTCACCAAGCCTTTAAATCCTTAGAAGAATTTTTGAAAGGCAAGTGACCTATCTATGGTGTCCCCGTATGAGTCTAGGTGGTTTTTGTTATTTTTATGGAATTTTCCTCGAAGTCCTAGACCCTCCAATTCACCCAAGTTTTAGAGCTCGGGTCTGTGTTTTCTGCACAGACCTGGTTAGACGGCAAGGTCCCTGGACGCCTGTGATGAGCTTGGCGTCCATCGACCATGCCGCTGACCCTGAGTCAGCGGCCAGAGACCGCCGCCTAGTTCCTCTGGACAGAACAGTGGGCTGTTCTGTCCCACTTATGCAGTAATTTCGGTATGTTTTATGCGATGAGGATATATGGTAAAGCTTATACTCTATGTATATGGTTAGTTGTGGTGTGTGAATGAATGTGGGATGTGATGGTGAATGTGGGATAATGATATCTTGTAAACTTGTGAGCATGACTTGTAGACCATTTTGCAAAATCCATTATTCATGATTTAGATTAGTGTGAATGCCTTAGTTTTGGTTTGATCATGAAGAATAATGGGTCAGCATATGTGTTTGCAAATTTTAGTAATTTATCCATGCTTGTGAAATTTGTAAATAAGCTCGGTTCGGTAAAATGAAAACATGCGAAAATGGTTTGTGACAATTGATCGATAGATGTATGAATTAGGGTAATGTGGTATTCTAAAGTCATACATATATTAGTAGTCTCTGTACAAAACAGCAAGTGGCTAAATTACAAGATGTGTTAGACCCAGGTCAACTTAAGTTGTTAATAGCATGCTAATTAGGCGTTTTATTTTCTATAAATTCTATGTAGCTCAGAAAAATCTGAACATTTGGGAGTATGATTATGAACCCGAAAACAGCATGTGGTAAAAATTTCAGGTCATTTGGACCCGTAAATAAAAAGTTATGTGTTTTCATGTGAAATGTGAATAATTTGTACATATGATCGAAATGTGATTAGATTTTGTTTAAACCCAGCATGATTAGTGTGTTTACTGTGTGTTAAACCTTGAAATTCTGTATTACCATGTTAGGAAAAATAGAGGATTTATGTGAGTGAGAAAGTGAATGTGATGAAATGTGTAAAGTGTAAAAACCATGTGTAAAACGGTAAATGTGTAAAAGCGTAATTGTGCCAATGTGATACTGCTTCCGAGAAGGCAGTGGAGCCGTATCAGGGAAAAGTCCCCCTGAGAAAGTTCATTGTGTTAAGTGACTCTAAGGGCATTAGGGGGAAATCCTGGAGGTGGACAAGTACCACTGGTTAGAGTGGAGACTTGTTCTCCCGGTCTGCGCAGTCCAAGAGTCGCCATTGTATTGCCTAGATGGCGTCTATGTGATGTGATGTGTTTGTGTCCTTCTTTGGTGGTTTGGACTATGTGTCACGGCACCTAAATATGTGTAAAGTGTAATGTGAAATGTGTATGTGACCATGTGTAAATGTGTAAGTGACATGTGAATGTGTATGTGTAAAGTGTAACCACATGAAAAGAGGAAATTGTGTAAAAGAAAAATATGAAATTCTCGATGTGTAAATGTGTTATTGAAACCATGTGAGACTAAATCTGAAACCATGTGAATTCAGAAAATGCATGTTATTAGTCTCATGTTATGTGTACAAAGTGTTTAGAATCCATGGTAGGGACAATAAATGAATATGTGTGCAAAGTGGCATGATGGATTGTTCATATGTGAGGTTTTAAGCAACGTTGTAGCTCTCATGTGTAGATTTATAGTCATTGAACCATGTGAAATCAGCAACCTAAAGCATGTGAAAAAGTTATGTATGAACTTAAGAATATGTGGAATCCATGCAAATTGTGTTCCCCTTTCATGCATGTAAATTGTCCATATGATAGCTCTCATGTTTGATTCTGTAAAAGATTAAAGTTCATGAGTAAATTGAATAGAGACCATGTGATAGGTGGATTTTATTTTAAAAATCTGAAAGCATGAGTTATGTATAAAATTGTAGAACTTCCATGATAGGTCGAAAACTCGAATTGACTAGCATGCTATGTGTTGCTAATTGTAATGTGCATGTAGAAACCACTAGGACTTGTACATGTATATCATGAATAGTGTTGCTTGCTGAGTCCCTGGACTCACTCCTTGCTTCGGCGTACAGGTATAGTCGGTGACACAGTACCCTTGGAGGAGGCAGCAGAGACGGACTCCGAGCGTGGAGACTAGCTAGTTTTTGGAGTTCCTTGTGATTGTGTACTTCCTAGTATGTACTTGGAACATTGTATTAGAATTATCATGAGAAGAATGTATTATGTGGACATTATGTATTTCCATTTCAGTAATTTAATTTATGTGAACTTTGGTTCCTTTTTGCAAATTGTAAACTGCATGTATGTTTAATGTGGATGACGAATGAATGGAGATAGTTCTCTTTTACTTCCGCTACTCTGTTGTATATTCGCGCGTATCTCAGCTGTATGTATCGTTTGGGTAAATGTCCCACTGTGGCAGCACTTGTTATACCGACGTGGGTTGGTATAACCGTACCGGTATAATGAGGGCTGTCACACCCCTTCTAGAAGGAGGACACCTCATCATCGTTAACCATCATTACATGATGAGGTGTCCCTGCGAGGTGTCCCTTGTCATGATTACATGATGAGGTGTCCTTGCAAGGTGTCCCTATTGTCATCATGACATGGTGAGGTGTCCCTACGAGGTGTCCCTTGTCATGATTACATGATGAGGTGTCCTTGCAAGGTGTCCCTCTTGTCATCATGACATGGTGAGGTGTCCCTTGTCAAGATTACATGACGAGGTGTCCTTGCAAGGTGTCCCTCTTGTCATCATGATATGGTGAGGTGTCCCTTGTCATGATTACATGACGAGGTGTCCTTGCAAGGTGTCCCTCTTGTCATCATGACATGGTGAGGTGTCCCTGTGAGGTGTCCCTTGTCATGATTATATGACGAGGTGTCCCTGCAAGGTGTCCCTCTTGTCATCATGACATGGTGAGGTGTCCCTTGTCATCATAACATGATGAGGTGTCCCTGATGAGGTGTCCTTTAGGCACTCTATAAATAGAAGGGGTTCTCTGTGGAGTTCATGGGCTAGGGCTTGAGAAGTGAAACCACCTACTTCATCCCCCCTTCTCGTCTCTCCCTCCTGTGCTCTCCCTAGGCAAGAGGAGAACTTGGAGGGCCGAGCCCTCTTGTTGTTGCTGCTACTTACTGCTGTTGGCCGCTGTGTGGCGTTGCACGACTAGGAGGAGTGGCACCACCAGTGTAGGAGGGGTCATCGTCATCGCCGATCATCCACTGTGTGGATACCACTAGAGGGAGTCTCACGAGAGCTCCTTCAAACAAGGACTAGTTCTGTGCTTTAGGGGATATACGATCTCCCCTTGGTGAGATTGTCTCACACCTTATTTGTATGTCTGATTACATGCACCATACATCATAGCCCGATCAAGTACATAGATGGAAATCGATTTTTTTTTACTTCCACTGTGCATGTGATGCCCCAAGTCGATTTCCAACAGTGGTATCAGAGCTAAGGTTAGGCTATGATGTTCGGGTTTTCATATTTTGATCAATTTAGATCGATTCAGAGTTAATCCATGTATTAGATTAAGAGTTAATCTAATAGTTTTATTAGTTAAAGTGTTTAATTAATTTCTAGTAGCTTATATATATGCATGTGATGTGTATATTATGGGCGGATGATCATGGACCTATGTGTGGATGGTGATTCATTGGGGTCTGCGAGCCCCCTTCTCTTTCTCGTTAAAATCGTTGTGTATTTCTACCTCTCCCAATGGTGTAATTCCCCTTGATATGATCAAGGTTTCTTACTTGATTAAATGTACATTTTTGGGTCTGCGTGCCTGTAGTCATTTTTAATTATTGTAATTATTTGAAATCACTCTCGGAGGCACGGCGGAAGCGTGGAATCACCGATAGAGCTAATGACGAAGAGGAGGATGAACACCGTGCATGGGATGCGTTGGGAACACACATAGGGCTTAGTGATCAAGTCTTTTGGCTCAGGCTTGATCACGCTAGAATTTGGTCCATGATCATCTGGTGTGGTTATTTATATATATGATTTATATTCATTTCCGCACCTACTAGGTACATATTTGCATGTGATGTAAGTATATGCTAAATATATGCGTGGGACGTGTATTATTTAGCTCTGAGACCACTCAAATAAAATAAAAACCCCTCTGCTTTTAATATATTAAGTCGGCAAGCGTGTAGCAATAAGATTGACTCATGTGGCCTTCCATCATTATAGGGCAGACGTCTTTTCTTGATATAGAGTGGGTTGGCGGAGTCACTCCGGGTTCACCTATATTGGAATTTGATATCTGGCCTACAACATGGAGATGTTACCGGTGACTTGAGGACAGGGTATGTTTGGCCGAGTCCCTCGAGAACATTTCACCGAATCAAACTCATCTAGTAATGATGGTGTTGACTTAACCAAACATCATGGTTGGCGGAGTCCCTCTGGGCCATGGTAATTTGGAGGCCAAATTATGACGGGAATCACAGAGTTGTGATTGACAAGAGTTGCCTACCATTTGGGCTTGGTATGATTGGTCTAGTCCCTCGAGGTCATGCCAAGATGCCAAATTGGATCCCGATCCCCACTAGGAGTTTGCCGGAAACTTCCAATTCACATGCTAGAGGGTGTCATGTGTCTTGCAAGAAAATAGTCGGATAAAATTGAGATAAAAATCCATGTATTAATTTTCTACAAATCCAAAAGTCTGCATGTTGTTTATTTCTGCTGCATCTTTATTTTTCAGAAAAATGTCGCTTGCAAACCCACTCTGTAGCATATTAGATGTCAATCGTCTCACTGGTCCTAACTACGCTGATTGGCTTTGGAACCTGAGAATTGTTCTTACGATAGAGAAAATTGCGTATGTCCTCGATGAGATCGTGGCCGAGACAGTGGAAGGGACTAGTGAGGAAGTTATTTCTCACTATAAGAAGTATAAGGAAGACTCGATTCTTGCTCAATGTTATATGTTAGCCTCTATGACTCCCGAGCTGCAAATACAACATGAAAAGATGGATGCTCAATCCATCATGCTGCATCTTCGTACCTTGTTTGAGGAGCAAGGACGGACTCAAAGATACGAGATATCAAAGAGTCTGTTCAGGATGAGGATGATAGAAGGGGCATCGGTTCAGAACCATGTCCTAAAGATGATTGAGTGGATCGAGAAGCTCACAGGTCTAGGACTTGTCCTCGAGGATGACTTGTGTGTGGATCTAATACTTCAATCCCTTCCAGATTCTTTTTCACAGTTCATTATGAATTTCAATATGAACAAGATAGTGGCAACCCTGCCTGAGCTCCTTAATATGTTGAGGGAAGCTGAGGGTTCCATTAAGAAGGAGAAGCCAGTTCTCCATGTTGATGAGATCAACAAGAAGAGGAAGGCATGGAAGACCCTTAAGAAGGGCAAAAGCAACGGCAATAAAGCGGGCAAGGCAAAGGTTGCCAAGAAAGACCCGGCCAAGGATAAAGGAAAGTGCTTCCACTATGGCAAGGATGGGCATTGGAAGAGGAACTGCAAGGAATACCTAGCAGAAAAGGCAAAGCAGAAGCCTGGAGAAGCTTCAGGTATATTCATGATTGATCTCCATTTGTCAGAAAATTATGATAATGCATGGGTATTAGATAACGCATGTGCATCTCATATTTGTAATTCGTTGCAAGTTCTGACAAAGTGTAGGAGACTGGCAAAGGGTGAGGTTGACTTAAGAATGGGGAATGGCGCAAAAGTTGCTGCTGTTGCTGTCGACGAAGTCAACCTACTACTACCTCATGGAGCCACACTTGTGTTGGATAAATGTTACTTTGTTACTTCTATCATCAAAAACATCATTTCCATTTCATGTTTGACTAAAAATGGATATAAGTTTGTTTTTGAGAACAATGGTTGTTCACTGATTTTGGATGATGAGATCATTATTAAAGGAACATTGTTCAATGGTTTGTTTACATTAGATGTTGCTTCACATGTCATGAATGTTAGTACGTCTAAAAGAAATAGAGATGAGGTGAATGAGGATTACCTATGGCATTGTAGGCTAGGTCATATCCATGAGGGTAGAATTCAAAGGTTGTTAAAGGATGGATATTTAGACCCATTTGATTATGAATTATATGCAACCTGTGAATCTTGCCTTCAATGAAAGTTGACCAACTCTTCATTTAGTGGAACTGGAGAGAGAACATCTGAGTTACTAGAACTCATACATACTGATGTATGTGGACCTATGTCCATACAAGCCAGAGGAGGATATTCTTACTTCATTACATTCACTGATGACTTCTCAAGGTATGGACATGTGTACTTAATGAAGTAAGTCTGAGGCCTTTGAAAAATTCAAAGAATATAAGAATGAAGTAGAAAATCAGACTGGAAAGAGTATTAAGATTCTTCGATCAGATCGAGGAGGAGAGTACTTGAGTACAGAGTTCACCCAATTTCTAAAGGACCATGGGATTCTATCCCAATGGACTCCTCCACATACACCTCAGCTAAATGGTGTATCGGAAAGGAGGAATCGCACACTGTTGGATATGGTGCGATCCATGATGAGTTTTGCCAACCTACCCATGTCATTCTGGGGATATGCCCTACAAACCGCAGCTTACCTTCTGAACAGAGTTCCAACTAAGACGGTAGTGTCCACTCCATATGAAATATCGAAAGGGAAGAAGCTCGATCTTAAAGTTATTAAGATTTGGGGTTGTCCTACCCACGTTAAGAGACACAATCCTGATAAATTGGAATCAAGGTCAGAGTGGTGCATACTCGTGGTATACCCCAAGGAAACTTGTGGGTATTGTTTCTATAACCTAGAGGACCAAAAGGTCTTTGTTGCCAAGAGAGCAATGTTTCTTGAGAAGGAACACATTCTTGGTGGAAACAGTGGGAGTGTGATAGAATTGAGTGAGGTTAGGGAACCTAGCTCAAGCACCATTCTGCAAGAAGAGTCTATTTAGGTACCTATCACACAAATTCCAAATTTTCATAGGTCAAGTAGAGTTCCTATCCCTCCTGAAAGATATGTGGGACATATCAAAGGAGAAGACTCCGAGGATATTGATCCTCAAACCTACGAGGAGGCTGTTATGAGCATAGACTCCAGGAAATGGCAAGAGGCCATGAATTCTGAGATGGATTCCATGTACTCTAACCAGGTTTGGAACCTAGTTGATGCACCTGAGGGTATTGTACCCATTGGGTGCAAATGGATCTTCAAGAAGAAGATTGGAGTAGATGGAA
>CM024753.1:75527395-75632765 GCA_014218235.1 Colocasia esculenta | reverse complement strand
GATTTGTTGTACACAACTCCTTTGGATCAAACAACAGTTTGAAGATTATGGACTGCACATCAAAACCATTCCATTGTTATGTGACAACAACAGTGCTATCAATCTCACAAAGAATCCTATGCAGCATTCAAGGACCAAGCACATTGAGGTTAGGTATGACTTTCTTAGAGATCATATGGCTAATGGTAATATTAACATTTCTTTTATAGATATCTTAAATCAGTTAGCAGACATCTTTACAAAAGCCTTACGTGAAGAGAGCTTTACCTCTCTAAGGCAGTGTTTGGATCCACTTTGTGAAAAGTTAAAATCATAAAAATCGATTTTACTTTAACCTCGTCATCTGTGCAGCTTTCCCACCGCAATGTCCTTTTGACATGTGAACAGGATAAAATGAAAAAAAAAAGTTGAAAAAAAAACCCACGCAAGACACAAGCTTGCCTGGAATCGCTAAAAGCGGCACCTTGGCCGCTTCCCCCCCAGTGCAGAGAGAGAAAACCTTCTCTCTATCTCTCTCTTATTTTTGCAAATCGAGGAGCACAAAATCCCATAATACTTTGGAACGTTTGGTTCAGCTTCACTCTTGTCAGAGCTTTGGCAGGGCCAAAAGTGGCCCAAGTTTGCTCCCAAACGGTGCCTAAGATGGGAATTAGACATGTGCAATTTGTAATAGATTTATCTACGTATGACTGAAATAAATAATTTATTTTAGAGTAAAATATTGCCCCCTTTCTTTTATAAAAATCGATTTTATTCTCTCCTATATTTTATTCATTTTTGCACTATCAACTATACAGACTCTTTGTCATTTTGTGCAATTAATGCTCCACCTTTTCTACTTTACCTTTTTCCTATTTTATACCGATGACAACTCATTCCCCATCGATTCTCTCTCTCTCTTTGTGCCCGTTTGACTCTGTGCTCTACGAAACCCTCCTCGATTCCACAGAGCCTTCCTCCTTCTTTGAAAAACTTTTGATTCCTCTCACTCAATTTCTTGAGGGGTTTTACTCCTCTTCCTCATACGATCATTCAGAATCCTCTCTTATCGATTTCCATGGCCGCATCTGAATGTTCTAGCAGTTTGAGTGGCTATAGTGCGGAATTCCTCACGGCAGAACAGCTCCAAAGATTTCAAGCAGTGAAGATCAAGATTTGTGGCAACAAGGCATTTGACTTGGCCGATTTGGAGAAGCATGGTATGGTCAGCATGGTTGAAACGCTTGAAAAGATGAAATGGTCAAGGTTGTGCACGGTTTCAGAACCGAGCTACCCTCACTTGGCGAAGGTGTTCTACACTGCCTTCAATCTGAGGATAGAGGAACACTTATTTCATATGTTAAAAGAAAGCATATTCGAATCACCTTTGACTTGTTAGAAGAATTGTTTGGTTGTTCTTAGGAAGGTCACAGTTTGGTAAACTCCATGGATATTCATGCTAAAGGACTTGGGATTATTGGAACAGAATACAAGCTCAAGGATAGAAAAATATATATATAAATCAATTTACAGCTTTCAATAGGCTACTGCATTTTATTGTTTGTCAAATTCTAGTACCTCGCAGTGCCACCTTTTCTCAATGCACAAAAGAAGATGTCGATATCATGTTCTGGGCAGTGCAAAATCAGAAAGTGAACATGGCCCAAATTATGTTTGAAAGAATGAAGTCTGAAGCTGAACTTATATGGGACACGAAGAACAAGCTGGTAGTCCCTCTTCCTTATGCTCATCTACTCACCATAATTTTCCAACATTTTGAAGTAGACCTAGAAGGGGAGTTAATGGAGAGAATGGGGCAGCCTAGCCGAACAAGAAATATGAGGAAAAGTGGATTCACCTTGTCTGCTGATGTGTGGTTGAAGGTCTCCATGGCTGAAGGAGGAGCCATTATGATAGATACTCACCGTGTAGAAGCCCCATCAAATCTAGAAGCTGAAACTGAAATTGGGGATGTTGAATCAGCTGCATCTATAATTACTGACCGAAGAATTGAGGACATTGCTCCTGAGCACATTGATCCCTTTAAACCCTTAGGGCCACCAGCTGTAAGTGCTATAACTGAGCCTGAAATGGAAACTTATGTTGTACAGGAGACACTTGTGAGTATACTTGAGTAGGTAGCTCCTACTGAGGGGGAGCATGTAGTTGTCCCTCCAGAAAACTTGCCAGTAGAACACTCAGAGAATGTTCCTTTTTAGGAAGCTCCTATTGAAGGAGAGCAGAAAGAATGTGTCCCAGATGTTATGCCCATGGGACATTCAGAGGAAGTTGTTATGGAAGAAGCTTCAGCTCAGGGGGAGCCTGTTGCAGCTACTTATGAAGATCCATTTGTAGAAGGTATAGTGGAGGATGCATCTGATGATGATGCCTATGCTCATCAACATACAGAAACTGCAGCTATGCATGAAACCAGCTATTGATGAAGCTATTAGAGAAAAGACTGTACATGATAGGATTCCTAGGCTGACTAGAAGAAGTCATAACAAATCAAAGAAAATGAAAATTTATGTTCATCTCGAGCCTGTCATTGAAAGATTAAATGTTCAGGGAGAATTGATTTGCTCATTACAAGTAGATCTTGCTCCTATAGCCGAGAGCCAGCAGGCTCAAGGGAATATTTTGTGTGAAGTGAAGAATGAGCTTCATGGGATGAGAGTTGAATTGAGCAGTTTGAGGACCATGGTGACTGACATCAACCTATTTGTGAGAACTTACCTAATCTCATCTGCTAGGCCATCAGGGCCTCTAGAACAGGAAGAAGATGTCATTAGGCCATTAGAGCCATATGTAGAGGAAGCAGAAGATGCTACTGGGCCATCAGGACCTCCAGAACAGGTAGAAGTTGTTATTGGGCCATTAGGGCCATCTGTTCAGGCAGAAGAAGTGGTTGGGCCATCAGGCCTTTTAGAGTAGGCAGAGGCAACCTTTGGGCCATCTGTGCAAGTAGAAGCCTTTGGGCCACCAGGGCCTTCAGTATCAGTTGATCCACCTGCAGACATGGAGCCTGGCACATAAATAGTCCATGCAAAGATTCCTACTAAGGTTCTGAGTGAGCAGACTCTTACCCCTTCCTCTTCTACAAATCCATCCACTGCTCCTCTTGCTCTTGAGCCCTCCAAGAAACCTCTTCCTAAACACATTTCTTCTCCCACTCCTTTCTTTACTGAACCGCCCTCATCTCCTACTGCTACCTCTCAACCTACTCCCTCACCTTTCATTCCATCTACTCATCCAAAAGCACCTCCACCCTCTACCTCTGGCACCACTTTAGATGAACTTTCTACACATCCTCCCCCACATTCTTTCTCCTCTCTACATCATCCTACTCCACCATCATTCATCACCCTCATTCTTGAAGGGGCTTGCTTCGTTGATACTTCAGTCAGTCACATCAAGGATGAATTTGAGGAAGCCATTATCAGGATAGTTTTATCTGTTTCCTTTCACGTTCATAGGACTGATTCTCTACCCTCTTCTAGTCCTACTCTGAAAAAGAGGAAGATTCCTCAAGAGCTTGTTCTTCACGGCTCTACCACCTTGTCTGCTACTCTCCATGGCAAATCTCTTTACACTGAGTACCTTTAGAAGTGCACCTTTGCTACAGTTTTTTGACTCCCCTATCTCAATCTTTTAGAATATATTTCCTTTGTCTGATGTGCCTAAACCTGAGATCAATAAGATTCTTTCTACTGCTGAGTCCAAGACTGAGGAATAGTGGGCTAGATCCCAAAGAACTCTTTACATAAATTTGAGATTGCAAGGGGTAGCAGATACCCACCTTCAAGTCATACTCTTTCTTTATCAGAATGGTTTGTGCTTCAGCACACCTCCTCTTAGGGACCTAAAATTTAGAAAGAAGTCAAGTTGGTAAGGTAGTTTTAGATGTACCACGACTATTGTCATATTCATAGTCTCCTTAAGGCTCAATTAGCACAATTCAGGTCTGCTCTAGATGAACTATTGTCCCAGCGCAAAGATTGTACAACTTTTCAAGTTGATTTTGCTACTCTCAAGCTTCCAGAGTTCAAATTATTACCTCAGTTTCACTTCCTTCTCATGGACTCTGATGTTGGTCCCATTATTTTTGAAAGATATGCCAGAGTCAAAGCTTGTATTCAGGTCCATAAAGGAGTTTCCCTAGCTTTTCCTCGCTTTCTTTTTTGAGAGTATCACAGGGGGTTCATAAAATCTTCAATTTTAACCTCTCTATTAGCTGAATCCAAAAGCTTTTTTCCTACTGAGTGGCGTAAGAAATATCACTAGGTAGCTCTCTAACTAGATCAGATCAATATAGCTCAATTCAAATCCGATCAGCCCACCATATCTCCTGAGCAGTTCATGGATCTCAACTCCATCAATCTGGTGACAGATCCTTATTCCATTTGGCTTGAAAGGTACAAAGTATATATTGCTCTATGGCAGGAACTGCTAGCTTACAACAATGCTTATCCTATATCCATAGATCAGTTTTTGCAGCATGCTAGTTTTGGCACCCGAAGCCTCCATAGAATGACTCTCAGTGATACAGAGTATAATCAGCTTCTTCAGGATCAGAGGCAGCTTCACATTAAAAAATTCAGAGCAGATATGGGGCCTTCCTACAATATCAGTTAGGAATTGTTTAAGAATTATTTTTAAGAGTAGGAAGTCCTAGCTGGGCTATCATCACTCGCCTTGCTTCCCTTTTGTCCCTTGCCTTCTATATCTCAAACTCTCAGTGATTAATACCATCTCCTTTGGCCTCCATTTCTCTGTGTCTCTTTTATCTTATACATTCTTTTTGATTAAAGATAAAAAGGGGGAGAACACACTCTGAAATTACATACTTATCACTTTACTTCAAGTTTATTTCAGTAATTTCAACTCCATACCTTTATTGTTGTGTCATCACCAAAAGGGGGGGAGATTGATGAACAATTTATCTCCACTTATATATCTTGGTGATCAACAAAACCAAGAAAAATATTTGACTAACATATTTGTCTGAAGTTTGTCAACAGGTATTAAATGAAATAAATTATTTATGTTGGATACACTCATTTAAATTAGAAGTCAATTGCATATGATTTATCTAAGTCTACATCGATTACTATTTTAAGTTCACATCGAGTACTGTTTTAACATCACATCAATTACTCTCACATTGATTATAGTCTACTTAAACATGGACTACGTTTAAACATCAATTACTCTCACATCGATTACAGCCTACTTAAACATCGACTACGTTTCAACATCGGTTACACTCACATCAATTTCACCTAAACATTGATTATGCTTCAACATCGATTACGTTTCAACATCAGTTACACTCACATCGATTTCACTTAAACAAAGATTATGCTTCAACATTGATTACGTTTCAACATCGGTTACACTCACATTGATTTCACTTAAACATCGATTATGTTTCAACATCGATTACACTTCAACATTGACTATGCTCAAATATCGATTATGTTTAACATCGACTACATTCAAACATCGATTGTGTTTAACATAGATTTTGTTTAAACATCAACTACCATCACATCGATTATGTTTAAACAACAATTATGTTCACATAGATTATGATTGAACATTGATTCTCTTTGAACAACAATTACGTTCACATAGATTATCTTTTGAACATCGACTATCTCTAAACATTGATTATCCTCTGGACATCGATTGTCTTAGAACATCGATTTTCCTTGAACATCGATTATGTTTGGACTTCGACTTCTCTTTGAACATCGACTATATTACCTTGATAATAACCTTTACAATAATCATTTGATTATGGTTACAATTAAAGTTTTACTAAACATGATAAATTAGCCTTAATCATATTTTGCCTCACACATCCTTTCAAATAAATTTTGAAATGCTGAGCATTTCAAATCTTCCCGCAAATTGTTGTATATCCTTGCATACAGGCATTTATTGTATATCATGAATGCAGTTCCCATGCACGTCATCTTTTATTGTTTACCACTATCATGACATGTCAGCTAGAACTTTAAATGATGACATAATGGCATTTTCATTTTGGTATATCTTCTTGCAGCATGGCCAGTGGCGTTGACTGCCATTTTAGATACATTTGAGCTGTCTGTCTCTCATCATCTGCAAGTTTCCGGTAGTCACATACATTTACAATGTTGGACATGCCATGTTGACTAGAGCAAAGAAGATATTCCTGTGATCTTAGTCTTACTATATGTCCCTATCCAAGCATTTATTAACTGCAGGTTGTTCGGGTCTCTTACATTGGATCTGCTACAACTGTCAGGAGACACATTTGAAGATAAGAGACAACGGACACTTCAATGGATACTTCATCAAGAGAAGATAAATAGAAGTATGTTGACGCAACGAAGTAGACATCCTTTTTCGGATGGAAAGATTGAAGAGCTCGCTCCTTCATCAAGATCAACTCTCTTGCTCTTAGCTCTCCACGAAGCACTGCTCTTCAATCCCTTCTAGAGTGTGAGAGCTTGTTTAAGATCTGAGAGAACTTCTTCTGAGTGTAACTCTTTTTCTCTCTCAGATCCTGCCTCAGATCAATCACTATATTGTTACTATTAGCTTAGTCTAGGGGCTATCACCTCTTTACTCTTCTTTGAGTGCTCTCTTCATCTGTGAAGAGAGGACCTGTTGTGTAGTGGGTGGTTATTTCCCTTTGGTAGAAAAAACACTTGTTGTAACAGGTGGTGTATTGTCTCTTCGTAAAGTGAAGAGAAGGCTAGCTGGTGCTGAATGTATAAGTGTCCTTGAGGGGGATTGTACCCTTGGTTTGTGGAATATAAAGTTGCTACTTGGGGACTGGACGTAGGACTCCTTGTGATAGGAGATCTGAACCAGGATAAAATTTCTATTGTTCATGTGATTGCTTTTGTCTTCTTATCCGTTACTCATTAACTCTAACTATTTCGTTTAGTGTTTCTAAAGTTATTCTTTCACAAAATAATTCTAAGATGAATTTTTAGCAATCCATTCACCCCCCCCTCTGGGCTTGCAACCTAGTCAACACTATCAACCTCACAAAGAATCTAGTACAACACTCAAGAACTAAGTACATTGAAGTCAGGTATCATTTCATTAGAGATCATGTAGCATTAGGAAATATAGATATTTCATTCATAGATACTTCAAATCAGTTGGTAAATATCTTCACAAAAGCTCTACTTGAAGAGAGATTCACTTTTCTTAGAAGGAAACTAGGAATGTGCAATTTATAGAAGATTTATTTGCAAAATTGGACAATATTAAAAATTTCAAAGTAACTTGAGAACATCCATGACTTTTCTTCTGCAATCATCACACCTTATTCTACAATCCATACATCTTATTATTGGTGACTTCTTTTTCTCCCCTCTACTATCGAAATCTCTCTTTAGTGTCTTCAGTAATTGAAGACCTTTCTTCTTGTTACTCTACAATTGCAAAAATCTTGAGGATTTTTTATCTTGGGTCCTTATGATCCCAAAGATTCCTTCCTTCTTTGGATCCTAAGGCCCTTGGAAACAATTCACAACTCAAGAGGAGCAGTAGTTGATCTTCACCACAGAACAGTACCAAAAATTCCAAAAAGTAAAGGTGAAGATGTGTGGCAACAAGACCTGGATAAAGTTCATGAACAATGAGTCTAGACCTATTATTCTACATTGTGTTAAATATAAAGCTAATAACCTCATATGTTAAACACTTTTACTAACTCATATAGGTCACTTTGACTCACATTTGCATCATTATTTTAACTACATTTAGATCATTAAATCTTGCTATACATTGTGCTGTGTGTGTCTTTGTGATTAAGCTTTGATGCATAATAGCAAAACACAATAATTTCTCTCATATGTCAATATCACTTTGACTCACTTATTTTGATCATTCGTGAACATTCCTTTCCACAAATTCATTACTTGCTTTCATGCCACATTCTTCATTGATTCCAAATGTTCTTTCATTCAATCCAAATAACATGAAATACAAACAACGAAAGACTTCTTGTCATCCATATTTCACCTCAACTTTTTTGATGTTGTCCAAAAGGAGGAGAAAAACAATGAGTTTATAGGGGAGAAAATCTTTTGGGAGAAAAAGAATGATGAGAAAATGAATGTATAGTTGGGAGAAAAAGAATGAGTTTATGAGCATCTATTTTTGTCGTCATCAAAAAGGGGGAGAATGTTGTGTTAAGTGTGAATTTTATATTTTGATGATGATTAAACACTCATACTTTGATTTTGATGCTGACTAAAAACTCATACTTTGATGGGGAGAATGCTATGGTGATTGTGCAATTAATATTTTGAACAATGACATTTTGATAAAAATAACATATTTTGATGCTTTATATTTCATATCTTAATGATGTTGACATGTATTGATGGTTTATACTTTATATATTTGCAGGTCTACAAAACAAGTCACAGTTGAGTCGACACACTTTATATATTTGCAGGTCTACAAAACAAGTCACAGTTGAGTCGACACATATAATCTATCCAGTAAGCTCTTGAAGGACAAAGTTACAGTTGCGTCGACACATATTGCAAATCAGGTCGAGACACATAGTCCATCCAGTGAGCTATATCTAAAGAAAAAACATAGGAGGTCGATGCAAGCTATCAATCAGGCCGACACACATTATCCATCCAGTGAGCCATATCTAAAGAAAAGCATAGGAGGTCGACGCAAGTTATTAATCATGTAGACACACATGTCCTCCCAGTAAGCTGGAACTGATATTTAGTCAATTGCATCGACTCACATGCAAACATGCATCGACGCACCTCGAGTGAAAATTCAGAAATGAAAAGGGGATGAACTACAAAGGGCGTGACTTATCCTTAGAGATTATGGGAGAACCTTTTATTACCAAAATAACCCTTCATCTAAGTGGCAATGAGGAGAAGGACTTGTGGACATGTGGTAACCTTGCGTGAACCCTAAGTTTCTGTGCACATGTGTCTCATGTACAAGGGAGTGCAGTGAGGCTATAAAAAGCCATCTGCCTCATCTGGAGCAGCAATCCATCGAGTGCAGAGGAAGGCCAAGCATAGAGAGAGAGTGAGAGTGCTAAAGGAGAAGAAGGAAGAGCAACAGAGCGAGAAGGAGAAACAAAGAAAGAAGAAGCCACAGAGCTGAGAGAAAGAGGGAGAGAGAAGAAGCAGAAGAGCAGTGCAACAGATCAAAGCAAAAATGACTTTAAAAGGAGTTCTAGATCTCCAATCCTCGAGAGGATTCTTGAAAATGGATCAATTCAAGTGGCTTTGATCCATTTCAGTCATCTACACATCTTACTCTTCTGATCTATCTTCTCTGTGTGTGGTACTGATCTAAGATCAACACGTAGACTCAATTTGAGTGTGTTTGAACAATATATGCAAGTGTTCTATATTGATCTCAACGTGTGTGTATCTAGACTGAGCAATTGTGCTCGCGTGTAGTGTGAGCCATCATGCTCATGTGTGCATTGAGCTATGAGCTCGTGTGTGTTGTACTCAATTTCCTTGAGTAGTGTGTGCCACACTATGTGAGGGGTGGATGTAGGAGTCACTGAATGTGATCTCTGAACCACTTAAATTTCTTTTATGTCTTGTGGTTTGATTGCTTTATCGTTAGATGCATGCATAGGATTTTGATCTCACACTAGACAATCATACACACTATTTGATTGATTGTCTCACACATTAACTACACATAATCACATCAAATCAATGAGGTTTTCTATTTGAATGGATCTATAATATGGAGTAATTTTAATTACTTAAGTTTCTGCTGCAATTAATCACAGATCTATTCAACTCCCCCTTCTAGATCTATTCACCCTGCATATTCGATCCTACAAATTCCACATATTAAGTACTAAGCTAGAAGTCTTTAACAACTCTAATCCTCACACTCCACGTCAGATTTCACTAACGCCTCGGCTTCTAAATCTCCAACTCTTCCTGAAATGTTAGCAATGGTGAGTCTACGTAATAGACTCGGCAAGCAACCTAGAATTGCACACCACGCACTTACCACACTTGCTTCTAACAAGTGAAACACTTTACTATCTATCATAATATTATTAAATTTTGAGCAAATAAAAATTTACCTAGCACATGATCATGCTTATCATATAACATTAAACATTGATGACTTAAACATGAAACCCATTAATCAAAGTTACACTAACACGTGTATAACAAGATTACTAAACATGGTTAACTTCTAAACATGGAATCACTAACATGAGAGTATTCACATTCATACTTACTCTTTCTTCTATACATTCACACGCTTGTAATTTTACTTGCACATTACATTAATCATATGGCTTACATTAAACTTATAATATCACATGGTTATGTTTAACATAATGAACTATACATGGATAACATGAAATACATGGTATCATTAACATGATCATGATCATGATAGATACCAACATACATGACTAGTACTTTACTAACTCGTGTACATAATTAAACATGCTTCTACCCATGGAAACATGATATTCATGATTATCATTTAACATGGAACACATTAACACATGCACTCTTACCTTTACTTTCACATGCACTTATTCTTTCACTCATCACATTCACCTAATTTTCACATGACTTTCACATAGCTTTCACATTTCACATTCATGATCACATAACACTTTTACTTTACACATACCATGTGTCACGTTCACATATCACTTTTCACTTACACATTCACATATTCACATTAATTTTTACACAAGCCGAGACATAGCCCAAACCACCACTAGAAAGATCATATGATCACATACACATACTTAATCACCAGGCAAAGTGATCAAGACTTGGTTACTGTGCAAAACCAGTGGAAATCCTCCCCAACATTACTAGTGGAACTTGTCCATCTCTAAGATTTCACATGACCCATTGCCCCAAGTATTACATGACACAATTAAGCCTTACTATAGGGGCACTACTACAGTATGCCTCCACGCAATCTATGGTCACAGTGTCTCATTGGCACACTTTATTTTCTTTCACATTATCACACTATTTTATGCACACATGTCACATTTTCTTTCTCTTTCCATGCCCATGCACACACATGACATAAAACATGTACTAATCACTTCCAGATTCTTAGATCAATCTTAAATAGTAATTAATAGAACCTAAACATGTTACTAATCATGTTTTTAAGCAAATTTGAGACTTTCATGACATGATAATAAAAGATTAATAATTAATAATTAAACATACAGTAATCAAATCATGCTCAAATTTTAACCACGAGATCATTATGCAATATAGAACACATCTATAATTTCTCATAATTTTGAAGAAGTAAAACTATTTTTCATAATTAAAGACATAAATCAAGTTATTATTCACAAAAGTACTATATATTCATGAATATAAGTTAAATGTGGTTAACATGCCCTAAATCATGCTTACAGTAGTCTAACAAACTGAAATACATAGTTTAACAATTTTTTATAACATGCTTGCTTCATGGAAATCAAATTACAAAGTGTTCACAAGCTTTTCCATATAATAGAAATTCAAATAATTACCATAATTATCAAAAATCAATCTAGGGTTTTCCAATCATGTCATGATGGTTAACACCTCATGATAGAACCAAAGGAACCTTAAAACCATCACAGAATCCACCTAATCATCACATATGGTGAAACAGTAAATTTTTGTGCATGATAAACTTGACGTCAACATAGGTTGCCATTAACTTTAGGTTAATGGTGTACCTCTTTCTATCAACTTCCTAACTACACACAGTGTAGTCTAGGAGCATGAAATCATGGAAAACAACATTGAAATAATTTTCTAAAAATCCAAAAAAATAGGAAAAACTAGAAAGTAAGTACATGGGGAGAAACCCTAAGTTACTTACCTCTAAAACATCCCACAACACAAGAATGAAGCTAATGACGCCCTCTATGGCACCCAAAGTGGTATCCTCCAAGCACGATCAAATTTGCCTTCTTGTGTACAAACCGACCACGATCTTCACGTCTAAAGCCTTCCTATCAAGTTGTGGAAGACTCTCTTCACAACAGCAACCTTGAACAAGCAACAACAACCTTGGATCTCCCTCTTTCTCTCCCACGAACTCACCATCTCTCTCCTCTGTACAAGAGAACCAAAACCCTAGCCGAAGGGCAAACTCTCTCCCCCAAACAACACCGCTCTATATATATAGAGTCATGGGTCGTGATTGGGGTAAGATCCTTGTCCAAACATGACTCTAACTTGCAAAACATATCAAAAGAAACCAGCTAGATTCGGAGTAAAACTCAGACTAGAACACACAGGCGTTGACGTCAACATCAGTAGACATCAATAGGAAACTTGATGGCAATCATTTGGACATCTTGTCGTCAACATAGAAAAATATAGTAATCCAACAAAGAATAAGTTGACGTCAACCATTTGGACATCAACCCAAACTTGACGGCAATCAAAACTGCCAGCAAAAGAAGTAAAACGGGGCAAAAACACAGCTAGGGAGTTAACATCCATGTGTTGGATGTCAACCATGTTGACATCAGCACATGATGACGTCAACATCATGTTGATGTCAACATATATGACATTAACTGGGGGTTGACGTTTCTTGACGTTGACGTCAATAACACCCAAGGCAGAAACTATATCCGCCGTGAAAACATCGTTTAGAGTACAAACATCGTCTGATCGGTCATCTAAAAGCACGAACCTGTAGAAAAAATGTCGGGCCTTACATTCTCTCCCCTTTAAAGGATCTTCATCGTCAAAGATCAGAGAAAGTACCTATAGTGATGTCCTCGGCATCGTCTCTGGCTAAAGCGTACACTCGTGCTGGTGCTTGTGGTCTAGCGGTTGGCTTCGCTACTACTGCTACTAGAACTCCTTGTGGAATGAATGGATTCAGCTTAGAACAATCTCTAATCCGATGATATAGGCTGCCACACTTGAGGCATCTTTCTACTTTCATCCAACACACGTCTCCACCATGATGGTTGCCGTAGTGCACACACTTGGGCTTCTCGCTGGTTGTAGAAATTACTAACTCAGGTGCTGCCTTCATTGGTACAAGAACATGTTGCTCAACTTCCACATGCCGATTCCTCTTCTTGTCATGGAGGCATCAAATGAAAATGATTCTCACACACCTTATTATCGGACTGAGATGATCAATGTCGAGGCATGGAAGCTACATGCGAACCATACAAGGGTGAGGCCTTCTCACCTAGGGGAGCTCAGATATCCCCAGAAGCTAGAACCTGGTCTGCCAAGTTGAAGGAGCTCTCACAAACTCCTCTCTAGTTGTGTCTACATGGAAGCAACCGACTACTCCTCCTCCTCCACATCGGTGTGCACCTCCAAGGTGTAGTAGTAGCAAGAGCAAGAACAACAGCAGAAGTAAAGAGGGGGTATCCCACTTGCTCACCTTTCTCTCTCTCAAGAGAGGGATATGAGTGAGAGGGGGAGGAGGAGGAAGAAGCTATCAAAACCTCTGGCCCATAAGGTTTATGGAGAACCCTCATGTAACACCCCGAAAATTCGGTAATTGGAAAATTAGAAATAAATCGAAAACGATAAATTCAATATTTGTGCAATAGCAAAAATGCACGTGTCATTATCATACATACAAAAAATCATTAGAAAATTTCATAAAAAAACCATAGTACAACTCTAAATAATACTCCCTAATGACCCACAAGAAATTGGTGCAAATAAAAATCGGATGGATCAAGTTTAAGGCGTTTGTGACGGAGTATCGTAATCAGGGGATAAGTCAAGAAATCATTATCACGCTTACTTAGATGAGTCAGAAAATTAAATAAAAATCATAGATGGACTTCAAATAATATCCTCTAATGACCAATCAAGAAATTTGGGTCAATAAAATTCATTTGGGGTATGTTAAGAGTTATTGTGACTTATCGTCGTAATTAGGAAATAAGTTGGACAACCCATTATCAGGTGTATAAAATGAGATCATAAACTAAATGAGAAATTTATGGTGGGCTCCAAACAATATGTGGGGATAGTCCATAAAAGAAATCGGATCAATGGACAACGTAAGACACATGAACAAATTCAAGTATGAAATAGTAAATAAATAACTTCCGTATTATCGGAATAATAGAACTTACGTACCACTATCGTACGTGAGAAAACACATCGGAAAATTACATAAAAAATTATAACCCACCCCAAATATTTCCCCTAAGTGTTCCACGAAGGAATTCGTGCAACGAAAAATCTGATTGGTCGAGTGTACGTCACATGTGACCAAGTTACCCGAATTAGGAAACTAAGTCGGAAAATTGTTGACACGGAAAAATGACCAAACCATAAATTAAATAAACATATTGGAGAGACTTCCAATATCATGTATTAATAACCCATTAACAAGATTGGGCTAATGGAGCACATTTGGCCCAAGGATAAAAATTGGGACAAGAAAATACCCAGAAATTCGTGTATGTAATTATGCAATAATTAAGGAGGGCAATTTAGGGTTAAAATAGGGTGATTAGTCATGTAAGGTAAGCCAAAACCGGACCCAACCTTAAGAGGTGATTTCCTAAACCTTTGCTACCTCCTTTGGGTGAGAGAATCCCAGATTTCTTAGAAAGTAGGAAACAGAATTCGTAGCCCCTTTCCTAGTCCCATTAGGATTTGTAAATACACCCTAAATCTATAAAAACTCATCCTTAAACTCTTGGGGAAGGTTTAGCAACAAGTTGGGGTCGTGAGCAGCAAGTTTGGAGCGCTGGAGGTGTGGAGAACGGCTGGGGAAAAAGTGGTCTTCCTCAACCTCGCTCTGCATCAACCTAGGAATCTGTAGAGAGTTATTACCATTCAAAGGTAGGTGTTCTCGGGTCAAGATTAAAGAAAACCAATACCATCATGTAGTTCTTCGAGTCTAGGTTCATTTGCACTTGGTTTGACTAATTTTAATGGAGTATACATTGTGTATTCGTAGTTGTCCCTAAGTCTTGCACAGTTAGGGCTTTTCCTGTTCTTCTTAGTATGCACGTGATTTGATACCGAATTAGACTAAACTTCCTTCATGAAGTTCTTCTACTTGTAGTCACGATCATCTTTTATGTTGGACATTTTATCCAAAAGTCTTTCATTAGAGAGTTATGAGCATGGTAAGAGAGTCACTGCATGATATTGCGATTTCGGGCTTCACTTAGCTTTATGTTCTTCATATATTTCTTGGGATTCGAGACCGAATTTGATCAAACCCCCAACATCACAGTTCTTCTACTAGTTGTCCTCGTCATATTTTTTGTTGAACGTTTTGTCTAAAAGTCATTCGTTAGAGAGTTATAAGTGGGGTAAGTAAATTGCTGCATGAGATGTGTTTTCAGGTTACCCCTGACCTATATGTTTTTTTTTGGGAGGGCCTCTAGTGTCTACACTACCTGATCTAGTGTCGACACACTGTCCCAAATTAGCCCAAAAGGTGTTCTGGGAAGGCCTCTAGTGTCGACACTACTTGAACTAGTGTCGACACACTGTCCCAGATTGACCCAAAAGGTTTCTGGGAGCTGTCTCTAGTGTCGACACTACTTGACCAGTTCTGCCTTATTTTGCCTTGTGTTTGAAGCATTGTGTCGACACCAGTAAGGGGTGTGTCAACACTACTCTTGCAAAAAAAAATTGTATATCTTGAGTCTGATCATTACATGATGTCTACTAGCATGTGCATAATGTTATATAGTATGCATGGACCTAAAAGAAATCAACCCATTGAAAAATGGTAATGATACGAATATGATTCTAATGTGTAATTGTGATTGTCCTTATGTTCATTGGATTATCTTGTGATCTTTCCTATTGTCAATTGAAATGATAAGAATTTGTTGTGATTATGGGGATGAATACATGTTAGTATGGACTTGTTAGTGAAGTTAATATCATGATTTGCATATGAGTTTCAATAGTTACATGCTTTCCAGTGTTCCATTAATTATTTGTCCATATTCATACATGCTAGGAAAGATCTGTGACTCGTCACTTACACATTTGCACGAATAGGCACACCCTCCTTGGGGAATTGAAAGCTCCCTGTCGGTCATTCTGAATCGGCAAGGCTAGCGATCTTTTCCTTAAGACCTCCGTAAGTCTCTGCTCTCTATGGATTTCCACATAGATGCCGAGCTGGTTGTACCATGAAGTACCCTGGAGATAGAAAGCACATGTCCTGCAAACGATCTATCTTTAGAAACATCCTCATGTCAAGACATTAATGGATTATGAAACATGATACGTCGTTATACTGCCTTTTGTTCTCTTCAGCTGTTTGTCATACCTTGACTCTATGAATGATCATGTTCCTTTTACTATGAGCTTGTCATTGAAACTATGTGGCCATAATATGAATATTTGTTCGGCACAATTTGGGACTTCGGTCCATTTGACCAATGCCTGTGCAATAGGGGCCCTGTCTGGTCCTGGGGAGGAGCGCCCCAACGTATTTATTAACCGCAGGAGTATGAACTTGTGGTGCGTGGCATGGCACTGATCCTATAAGCAAGAGTTGTGAAAATTGTGCCTTTGTTTGATATGATAAGTTTGATTTGATATGATATGATAAGATTTGATATGATACGTCTGATCATGTGAACGCATGATATCTGTATGAATATGGCCAATCTCTTTTGATACGATTCTACTCTTGAAATATCTGTTCCTTGTATATGCAACTCGACATTTGATTTGATATGATATCCGTTCTATTTTGCTATTCAATCTGTTAGTATTGCATACATTGTCATCATATTCATGTGCATATCTGCCTATTTAAAATGTTAATCATGTATACTAGTGCCCCCACAATATTGAGATGTAAATCCTACTGAGCTAGTTCGCTCACCCTATCATCCTGCCCTTTTTCAGGTAGTGATGAGGAACCAGTGGAGTCCGATGGGGCAGGGCAAGAGTGATGAGCACCCGCCATATGACAGTTGATAGTCTAGGAATAGTTTTTGAGTAGTCGATGTATTAGAGAAACATTTTCATTTGAATAATGAACTCTTTTCAGTGAGTCCTCCTTATGTAAGGTTGTAACTAGTGGATTGAAATAGAATAAAGAGTACCTTTGATGACATTATTATGGTCTGAAATGTGTGGTTATATGTAATTGTTACTCTGCGTTACTCAACTGTGATACGTCTATTTGTATCGTTCACATCTCCCGGTATTTATTCCGCTGCTAAATATCGGGGCGTGACACCTCACTCCAAATAGAGGCCTCTCACCCACCCACGCATGGAGGGTTGTGTGCAACCCTTCTATGTACGACCAAATTGTACATTGGACCATACCTATCTTGACGACAAGATAGTGTATCGTCAAGATCAACATGGCGACAATCGATCTTGCCATTAACATGACTTCGACTAGAAGCTACCACTCAAGTTGAAGTGATGACGATGGTTGATCTTGTCATAAGCAACTATTTAGATGACAGTCGATCTTGTCGTTAACAACACTTAGACTAGCAGCTAAAAACCAGGAGAAGTCAAAGTGCCAACAATGGTAGATCTCATTGTGAAGAATCATTCTCGATGATAGTCGATGCTGTAATTTACCACATTTTGACTGCATGACTACCTTGGTGAGAGAAGCCATATTGGATAACTTTTATCCAATCATCTATCATCGTCACGTCATCCACCTTATGTGTGTGACCCTCTAGGCCCAATACCTAGTTGGCCATGAGTTGCACCCATCAGAACCTCTTCTGACTTAGTGAATTATTTTCTCCATAATAATTCACTAAACGCATTGACTATGGACATACTAGACCACTATGTGATAGTCCCCATATGGTATAGAGGTATCTAGTCTGTTGGACCTTTCTGCCCTCAATTATCGTATAGCTTTAGTCTCTCATCCATCTAGTATCTTGAAGACCATATATTAGGCATGGTATAGTCAGGACTATATTGTAGCGTAGGGTGCTTTCTAGATCATCTTTAGTGGGGCTAGTGGTTGTTGTGCCTTGCGTACATTGAGCACTACCCCGTTGTGGCGTTTTTGGGCCTTTGGCTTGAATGGGTTGAGTCCACTCTGGTTGTGAACGTGCTCGGTGAGACTGTCGCGTTCTTAATGTGGTCAAACTGATCGACGTGTTTACGATTGTATCGCGATTGACTATTCCGACGTGTTTTAAGGAGGTTAGTGAGGGGGTGTGTGTCCCTTAAGGATACATGGCACCCTTTGGTCTCGCGATCCGCTAACATATTGCATTCATGTTGAGGCCTATCGGGGCCACGCGTTCTGGTTTTCGAGGCCATTTTAGGCTAGGGCGCGTGCAGAACGAGGGTTTCACCCTCTGTTCTACTAGGTGAGTTCCCCAGAGTGAGGTTGTGTGGGTTTCAGCTTCTTCGACCATTTGTGAGTGCTCTAGAGCCAGATTTGTTGTGTGCCAACAAGGGTTTAGTCCCAATTCTATGTACACTGACGGGGTCTTTTCATCTTCCCAGACTCCCCTTTTAGTTTCTCATCCTAAGCAGGGGAAAAATGAATGTTGGGCAACCTATGTGGTTCTAGTGCACTTGTGGTTGGGGGCTTGGATACCGGCAGACGTGCTAGGCCCTATCTAGTCCTGAGTTAGAGTTGGTGTGTTGCCCCACTATCTCTCTAGTTAGCAAGTAGTCAAGCTTGGGTGTGCTAGTTGGATTGTATTTCTGATTGCGAGACTGGGAGGTTGCTTGTGTGTTCTTATTCTGGTCAAGTTTTGGCTTCGCAGGCCAATTACCATGCCTCGAGTGTAGTATCGTACTAGTTTACTCGTGGTTGTAGCATGGTTAATGGCAACATGTGGTGGTGTGTTTATTTTCTTTTCATTAGCCTTATTCACCTTAATTTAGCATGATTAACTATTATCGTGATTATTGTTGTTTATCATGTGTTTTGGGGGAGCTTCCTTATTGAGTCAGTAACTTTGAGGCTTATACCCCCTACTCCTTTTTAGGTGAAAGTGAGCAGGTGAGTTCCTAGTCTCTGATCACACCTTCACAGCAGTGAGCAAGACCCTCTTCCACCAGCAATTTGTCAGTTTTATGTACCACAAGGTATGCCCCTAGATAATGTACTTTTCTTTTGAATTTCCATTGTGTATGGAATAATGTAATTTGATATATACATTATATCAATGCAAGTACTTTTACTTCTTATGTACATTTCCTACTGGACATGTGTGATGATTATCCTTTCTAGACTTCGTGGCTCATTGTAACGACCCACTTTATACCGGTACGATTATACCAATCCCCGTCGGTACAAAGGCATCATTACAGTGGGATATTAACCCAACACTAAATGATAGGTTGATATGTACATGAATAAAAAATGAGTACAACGGGAATAAAAGAAATAACTCATCTTATTCCATCATCATCACCTCATTCCACAGTCTATATAGCAAATGTAAATGACAAAAGTCCACATTAATACAATTCAAAAAGAAATACAATATTGTCTATTTGAATAACGTTATTACATACTATGAAATAAAACAACTATTTAGTAAACTCCACAAGCATCTATTCCTCTCGCTCGATGTCGCTCCTCGCTATGTCCTCCTCAAGTACGGGGATACCTGCCTCACCTATACGCCGAAGCAAGTACGAGTCTAAAAGACCCAGCAAGCAATCTAAAGACACAACCTTACACATATCACACACATGCTAATCTAATAAACATGAGGAAACACATGCTCTCTTTTAAACAATAACAAATTACATGGCACATGCTTTATATCACTTTAACAAATAAACATAACCAACCTATACATGTTTTCTATACATACTAATTAACTCAATTCATATTGCAAATCATAATTCATATCCACCATATTCTTAACATAATCAAATATCTATGAATGACCTATAGCATGCTTTCTACATACAATGTATATAACATGATTCATGGTCTCATACTGTATTCATCATTGCACAATTATACAAATTAAATCATGGAAATGTTCACATGGTAATTAACACTCCTAGCATGATATCTAATCATTTTCACATTCAATTATATCACTTTTTCACACATTTAGCTTGCTGTTTTAATATGAATAATTACATTCACACAAATTTACATCCTTTCACATGCTAACACATTCATACTACACTAACATATATTCATTTTTCACATTACACATATTCACATAACACTAGTACATGGATTTTATTAAACTATACAACACGGTACTAAACATGATATCACAATTAATTAAAATTACATTAACACATGTATAACATGAACATATGCATTTCTTTTACCTTGGTTTTCATATGCATTTACTCTCTCATTTACATTCACTTTCATTTACATATGATTTCACACATTTTTCACATAGTTTTCACTTACACATTCACTTATCACATCACTTGCACTTACCACGTGCCATATTGACAGTTTTACACTTTTTATACTAAATTTGCCGTGACACATAGTCCTAACTACCATCTAGAGGAACACACACACTTATCACTTAGCATATAGCACATAGCACATAACACTTCACTTAACACACACTCGCCACCTAGGCAAACTAGTGACAAATCTTGGTAAAGTGCGCAGACCGGGAGAAGCCCTCTCCACCCTATCCAGTGGTACTTGTCCACCTCCAGGATTTCATCCTAATGTCCTTAGGATATCACTTATACGTTGAGCCTTCCCATAGGGACTTTACTACAGTATGGCTCTTAGACCTCTATGGTAGCAGTGTCAATCTCGGATCAATTTTAAACATTCACATTTTATCACATTGTTTTACTTGCTTATATACACACTTTAATCCCTTTTCACATGCACATTGAATAACATTCATATTTCGGATTACCGAACCTAACCATGTTGTTTAACAGTGATAAATGAATTATAACAGAGTCCTAATATGCTGCTACACATTGAATTTCACATGATTAAAGCTAAACATCTCATTATAATTAATTACCCTTAATACGATATAAACAGTACCTACTGTTGTCACATCAGTGTCAAATTTTATCGCAGGTTTCATACGGTTAGTATATCACATATCTAATTTTCCAGATTCTTTTGAATAGTAAATATAATTTTAATAATTAAGATAGATTTTAGGCATATTTATCCATAAATTCATTAACACATGGTTCATATCAAAACAGTCGTACCTAACAGTTTTAAAACCTAAAAACGGTAATCATATGATCATATTAAATTTCTGAAACCCTAACATGCAACAAATCTAACTATTTAGGATTAAACACAGGTAAATCATTCTTATCTCATTAATACAAAAATTTCAATAAATAACACTATGTGCAGATATTCAAAATATCCTCATGACATGACCTATAGACTGTACTTAATTAAACATGAATTTTATAGCATGCACATATATCCAGAAATCCAACAATAAACCACATAGATCAAAATACCATTCTGTCAAACATGAAGAACTTGGCAGCACAGGGGTTGCCACCAACAGTGTTAACGGCACACAACGTTGCCGCTAATTCAGGATCTTGACGGCACACATGTGGCCGTCAATCTCCTGTCTACAATACACACGGGGAAATGGAGGTTGCAGGACACGAGGAAAATTCCACAAAATTTCTAGGTCCTAAAGGACATGGGTAGGAATGATATCCCTAGATCACTTGCCTTGAATAAAATGTACGAAGGTCTAAATTCGCCGAAGATGCCCTCCTCGGCCAAGCCAAGAAGAGGTCCAAAATCCTCCCCGATCAGGTTATTGTGTCGATGTAGATCATCCACCAGAGTTGATGATGCTTCCCCAATGCTAGGTGTAACTTCCAGTCGATGCAGAATGGCAGGAGATCCCTCCAATCGCCGGATCGAAGTCGCCCAAGATCAGCTTTTCTCACAAAAAGCCCTAGGTTTCTCTTCAGCCAAAAGACCCAATCTCGCCAGAAACCGGTGTTTTTATAGAGATGAGGGGTCGGGGTACGCATTAGGTTAGGGTTCCTACCGTTAAAGGTAGATTTCCTAAACAAGAACTGGAGGAAACGTAGTCGTTTCCAAATCTGAAATCGCAGTCAAACTGGGAAATAGACGTCAACATTTGCTGCCGCTAACAAGGAGTAAGCGTCCATCGTTCTGGACGTCAACCTCTCTTGGACATGCAGTCAACGACATGCATGTTGCCGTCAACATGCAATTAACGTCAATTTGTGTTGACGCCAACTGACATTTCGGCCAGAACACAAAATTCATCAAAATAGCTATACTTATACATTATAACAACTTAATGTGTACAGAAATAAACAGATATCATATGCACAGAATAAACATGTATATATATACATATGTACACAGCATTATTACATACAATATGCATGAAATAAATAAATATAATATGTACATCAATAATTAGATAATACATGCACATTTAAATATATTACATGCACATAATAAACTCATATATACTTACAAGATGTATAGCAATAATTACATATTATATGCACAACATTACTTAAATTCAATATGCATAGGATTTAAATAAGTATAATATGTACAAAATTAGCTAATTACTTATATTCATAGAAATAAGATATATATACATATATGCATACATATGCACATGATTAATTAATAATTATAGTATGCACAAAGTTAATACACACACTATGCACATAAACAAGTAAACATCACATACATAGAATATAAAATGAATAGAATTCGGGGGTCTCACACTCATGGGTTGGAAAAGTTGATTATAGATCCTCATAGGGCCCAGATGACGAGAAGCACCACAGTTGGTATCAGAGCAAGGTCTTGTAGAAATGTACATAAAAGAGTGGATTACGTTGTTCCATTACATAACTGATGCTCACTACTAGTTAGGTCCCCTGTTTTCTTATACGAGTGTTGTGTTGTATGTGTGGAGATGATGATTTTTCAAGAATAAAGATGGCTGACGAGCAACAGTCATGGCATGTTGAGGGGGGAGGACAAGGAGAACATCAGCCACCTCAGCAGCTAGCTCCCTCGATGGTAGATCTCTTTAAGCAATTATGGAATAGTATAACTGATTTTCAAACATGGATGGTATCACCTGCAGGAGCACCCGTTCCAGTTCCACCACCACAGGATGAATATGTTGTACTGTTAGAAATTTTTTTGAAATTCCAGCCATCAGTATACACAAGAGAGCCTAATTCAGATATGGCAGAGCGGTGAATTCATCAAAAGAGAGTGTGTTTGTAGCTATGGGATTCCCTTCCAGGGGAAAAGTAGCATTGGCAACATTTCAATTGCTAGGTTTTACGCAAGAATGGTGGCGATTACAGACGCAGGCCAGGTTTGTTCATAGAGAGGCTGTAGATATTTCATGGAAAGAGTTTGTGAATGCTTTCGATGAAGCCTTTTTCTCACTTCAAGTATAGAGAGCAAAGAGATAACAGTTCTGATCACTTAAGCATAGGAACATGTCAGTGCTGGACTACCATATGAGGTTTACTGTGTTGAGCCAATATGCAGTTTATTTGGCTACAGATGAAGTAATGAAGATTGAATATTTCATAGAAGGATTAAGGCCATAATTGAAGTAAGGCATATCATTTCACATATGTACTATGATTGCAGAGGCAGCACAATAGCAGCAATAATTGAAAGATCATTTCAGTTAGGGCAGGAAGGAGCAGGTACATCTCAGCAACCACGACCATGAATTGGTAGAGGAAAGGCCCCATCAGGATCCATTTCATCCTTAGGATCTGGATTAGGAATGTCAAGGTTGGGATCAAGATTGAGGAAAGGCCCCATCAGGTTCGTATTAGCCTTATCAGCCATATAAACAGCAACAATAGCAGCCAGTGGAGTGTGGGCAATAATGAGGTAGAGGCAGGGTGATGGCTATGACCAGGGAGCAAGCAGAGGCATCAAATCTTGTAGAAGGTATAATATCTATCTTTGATAGTTCTTGCAGAGTTTTAATTGATTCTGGTGCTTCACATTCTTTTATTTCTAAGGAATTTTTATATAGTGTAATAGCTTTGGCTAAGGAGAAACCATGTGAATTGATCATTGAGGTTCCTTCTAGTGGTTATGTGATTACTAGTTATTTAGAGAATGTGCCTATAGAGATTAGAGGTCATATGTTGTCAGCTAGATTGTTTGCACTTCAGATGAAGGATTATGATGTGATTTTGCGAATGGATTGGTTAGAAGCTTACTCAGTAGTTGTAGATTTTATAAAGAAAATTTTAGATTTACTCATCCACGTGGTACATAGTTTGAATTTCAAGGTATTCTTTCCTTTTCCCCTAAGCTTGTTTTTCTCTACACTTAAAGCTAGGAAGTTAATTAATGATGGTTGCGTAGCATATTTGGCATCTATTAGTCTTGTAGGTGGTAGTGGTCTGTATCAGATGTGTCAGTTGTGGAATAATTTACAGATGTGTTTCTTGAAGAGTTACCATGTCATGCCCCGACGTGAAATATCGGGACAGACAGTTGTAATCGAGCGAGTATAGTGCGATAAACATCAAACCATTAGACAACTGAGTAATAGAAATCACTAACCTTTATTGATTATCAATCACCATTGTTCATTACATTCACTAATTCAGAGCCATTACATACGACCCATTGACACCTTACATTCAAGAAAAATATAACTGTCTAACTTTACTAATCTAAGTGTCGCTTTACTTGGCATAATGGGCAAATGTTGAATAACATCTGGGCTAGGCTTGACATAGTGCTTTTAAATGGTGAATGGCTTATTGATTACCCGGGTATTCAGGTTCAACACCTCTCTCGTGCTTGCAGTGACCATTGTCCGCTGATTGTATCTATTATCCAAACTTCTCAACGTCAGCCTTCTAGATCTTGTTTTCAACAAATGTGGACAAGTCATGAAACATTCCTGGCTGATGCCAATCAGAGTTGGCTGGCTGCTCCCCAGTCTTCTTACCCCTTGATCAACCTCATGATGAAGCTAAAGTTTATGAAATCTTTCTTTCGGCACTGGAACAAAGATGTTTTCAGAGACATTACGGATAATGTTTTGATTGCGGAAGATGAATTTAAAATTGCCCAGACCAGGTTTGATGATGACGCTTCTCAAGTGAATGGCGATCTGCTTTCTGCTGCACGCCAGGTTTTGGTCCGCACTCACCACCAGCAAGAAATGTTCTGGAGGCAAAAATCCAGGTTGCAATGGCTGAAGGAGGGTGATGGTAATACCAAATTCTATCATGCTTATGCAATTTCTCGTAGAAGGATTCGATGATTAACCAGATACACAATGATGATGGGGTAGCTGTGGTGAATAAATCTGATATTGCAGATTTATTTGTCTCTCATTTTTCTAAAGACTTCACTTCGGGAACTCACAGTATTAATCAGGATCTCCTTGACGTTATCCCTTGCATTGTGGGCAATGCTCAGAATGATATGCTTTGCAGTGTGCCGTCCACTGAGGAAATCAAAAAGGTTGTCATGTTTATGTCCCCTGACAGCGCCCCGGGGCCAGATGGGTTTACTGGACATTTTTTTCAACTGTGCTGGAGCTTTATTGAAAAGATATTTGTCAAGCTGTGCAGGCCTTTTTCTGTGGCCATCCGCTACCTAAAGGATTCACCTCCTCCTTAATTGCTTTGATTCCGAAATCTGCTATCCCGAAAAACTGTGCTGATTTCCGCCCCATTAGTCTTTGTAGTTTTTTTTACAAAGTCATATCTCGCATTATCAATGACAGGATTTCACATATTCTGCCTCTTTTAATCTCAGAAGAACAGGGTGCCTTTGTCAAAGGGAGGAGTATTTCTGAAAATGTCTCATTAGCTATGGAAATGACTCAGCATTTGGGCAGAAAGTGCAGAGGTGGTAATGTTATTCTTAAACTGGACATGGCTAAGGCCTATGACCATCTTGAATGGGATTTTCTTTTTGCTGTTCTCCAGAAATTCGGCTTCTCCTTTCGGTTCATTTCTCTTATTGAACCTCTTCTATCGAACTGCTGGTTTTCAGTCCTTATAAATGGTGAAATACATGGTTACTTCAAGTCTTCCAGAGGTATACGTCAAGGGGATCCTCTTGCCCCGCTCTTTTTATCATCGCCCAGGAAGTTCTTAGCAGAGGTATCTCATCTTTGTTTCGTGGGAGTGCTGGTGGTGTTTACCATACTATGAGACATTGTCCCCCTGTTTCTCATCTCCTTTTTGCCGACGACACTTTGATTTTCTCTAATGGGTCGGCCAGGCATATGAAGAAGTTGATGGCTTTTCTCAAGGATTATGAGGGGTCTTCAGGTCAGCTTATTAATGTGGCAAAAAGTTCTTTTATCATTCATGCTAAGGCTCCATTGTCTCTTAGCCGATCTTTGTGCCATATTACTGGTTTTGTTCGGGGCTCTCTTCCTTTCAAATATCTTGGTGTTTCAATATATTCTGGCAGAAGGAGACCTTTGTTCTTTTCTCATATCATTTCCAAAACGTCTCAAAAGTTGCAAGGGTGGAAACAAAATTTCCTTTCTACTGGTGGTAGGCTTATTCTCCTAAGACACGTCCTCTCTGCTATTCCGATATACACCATGTCTTCTTTGTCTATCCCCAAGACTGTCATTAACTCTTTTCACAAGCTGCTTGCCAATTTTTTCTGGGGTTCTTATGAAGGATCTCCGAAGAAACACTGGTTTCTTGGAATGTTATTGCTCAGCCTAAAGAATGTGGGGGCCTTGGAGTTCTAAATATTCAGGACATGCAGATCGCTCTTAGGACCAAGCTGTTATGGAAGGTGATTTCGGGCACTTCTCTTTGGGGCGATTTCTTCAAAGCTAAATACCTTCACAACATCCATTATTCTGAAGCCTCTTATGATCTGATGCATGCCGCTGACAGCCGCCTCTGGAGGCATGTTTCCTCAATCGTTGCTTCTAATCATCGGGTTCTAGTTGCTAATCTGGATTATGCTACTAGTTTCTGGTTTGATGTTTGGACCGGGTCTGTTCCCCTTCACATGTTCATCCCAGATAATGTATGGCGGAACATACAAGGGAAGTACCTTTCAATAAAGGATGTTTTCAATGAGCCGGGAGGTGTCCACTTGTTGTTAGCCCGCCATTTCTGCCCGGATACTGTTCTTAATAATTGTATTATGGTGGTTGGGGATGCTGACAAGTGGATCTAGTGTCCATCCCAAGATGGGACCTTTACTTCATCTTCTGTGTGGAAAATTAATCAACCTATCATCAGTGCTGGCTGGGACAAGATTTGGTGCCTGGCCGCCCCCCTTAAGTGGTCCATTCTGGTTTGGCGTCTGGCCAAGGGATGTGTTCCCACTGACGACATTCTTGCTGGCTGTGGTATTCCTCTGTGTTCAAGGTGCTCCTGTTGTTCTTCTCCTAGCATTGAATCTGGTACCCATTTATTTTTCCACAGTGAGGTGGCTAAGGCGGTTTGTGGGTCTCTCTTTGATGTTCTAAAATTTCACAACTTGTCAGTTCTTAATCCAATGCATGGTGTTATATGTTTTCTTGATGGTCAGCCTGCCACCTCTTCCATGGGGAAGCTCATTCGTTTCATCTTTCTTGCTGTTATTTGGGAGTTGTGGTGCAGCAGAATCGATCCAGATATGATTCTATAGCCATGAACAGCACTCATGTGCTCTCTAAAATTCGGTTGAATGTGCAGGATGCTATTAGTGTCTCTTTACTTGTCTGCAAAGGCCTTCCTTCAGCTCAGATCAGATTCTTATCCCAGTGGGGCATCCATATTCAGCAGTCTCTTGATTTGATCCCGAAGGTTATCCGGTGGTTACTTCCCCCTACGGGGAGACTCAAGCTTAATGTTGATGGTGCTTTTAAGAGCTCTATGGGTACTGCTGCTGGTGGTGGTGTTCTTCGAAATGATCGTGGGGACATTCTCTTCTGTTTTGCTCACCGATACCCCCATGTCCGCTCTAGCCTTGAAGCTGAAGCCCTTGCGCTTAGAGATGGGATTTACCTGTGCCGCAATCATGGTTTCAATACCATCTCTGTTGAGTCTGATTCCCTGGTCCTCACTCAAGTTATCAAGGGCGGTTTACATGTCCTTGGAGAATCTATCTTCCTGTTAATGACATTCTTACTAAATGTCAATTTCTTCATGTTTCATTTTGTCATGTATTTAGAGAGGCCAACCAGGTTGCGGATGCTCTAGCGAACTTTGGTTGTTCCTCTCTTTCTGTTTGTAATATTTGGTTTTCTGGGCCGATCTTCCCCCTGCTGTAAAGGTCCTTGCCGTTTGGATAAGGCAAGTTTCCCGTCCATTAGGCCTTGATGTATGTTTTATGTGTTATTAATAAAATTTCCCTGGGAGCAGTGTGGTGGTGGAGTGGTTACCTCATCCCCTCCCTGAGGGGGTGGGCACTCTCCCTCTGCCTCTTCTAGGTATTCGTATTAAAAAAAAAATAATCTAATACACTACTATGATGCTATGGTAATTTCTTTCCATGCTAGACTCCATCAAGGATGCTCGTTCACTCTTGATCAACCCCGTCCATGCATGTGTTGTCCCTATTGCCAGACTCACCTGAAATAGTCATGGATAACACTAGATGAGCGATAACGTCCAGTAGGTCTTATATTCTTGACTAGGCTTGCTTAAAGTGATTAATGCATTAACAAGTAGAGTAACTAAAGAATAGAGTATCATGTCATGTCGAGTCAAGTCAAAAAGTAATAGTATGAAGATGTCATATAGTAACGAGTATAGTATGAGAACAAGTAGTGACCAAATAGCACGTATCATTCAAGTCATGTAATAATTATAGTCTAGCACTATTACGAGTATGATTGTCATAAATAATCAAGATAGTATAGCACTCGGGTGTAATGCCAGACACCCTGGTCAATTAACTCTCGCGGGCAAATAGCACTTTTAGGCGTACCTTCTAGGAGTGGACTAGGCCCTTTATATTGTCAAACATTAGTCATGTTTCTTATCTTTAGAAAATCAGTCACAACCATATAGAGTACCAAAAATAGTAGATGAATAGATGAGAGAGTGAATGAACAAGAATAGATGAGAGAGTGTCATGAGAGAAGATTTTCTGCATTAACTAGAAAGTTAAATGGATCATGCACAAGAAACAACATGGAAAACCACGATGGTGATTTCTGCAAATAGTACCCTTGGGCATTGGCAGGCTGGTAGAGAATGTGGTCTACCACCTAGAAGTGACCACAACACGGTAAGGGGGTCCCACACGTTAACAAGTAAGTCGCGGTCCTCCTGTCTGTCGCATTAAGAACGCGGTCTACCGCCTGGATGTGACCATAATGTGGTAAGGGGGTCCCACATGTTAACAAGTAAGCCACGGTCCTCCTATCTATCACGTTAAGAACACGGTCATCAGAGAGTGTGCATTCACAAAGAGATTCTACAGGCTAGTTGGATCATGTCGTACGAATCTAGAAGTGTCCCTATAGGTGTTCGGGTGTTAATGGTACAACCAGGTCGATGTCTTAGAGGAATTCTAGGCTCATGGAGACTTATAGAGGCCTTGGCGAATGAGTTCTAGTATGGTAGGAGGAATACCCGATGGAGGGTTCTCACAACATCAAGTGAGGTGTTGAAACATTTTGCTTGGCGTTCTAAAGGACTTTTAGAACAACAGAGCGTCGGTAACTATTGGTAGTTAAATATAGTAAAGAACCAATCATATCTCTATAAAACTTCTGATCCACTTGCTTACCTTGAGGATAACTGTCTAACCTTGTAGAGGTGCTCATTGGAGTGGGTAGAGGCTTTGCATGTTTGAATCCAAACTTCTTCAGCCGGTCCTTGATGTACTTAGTCTAGTTGATGTGGGTTCCTTAGCTTATTTGATTTGAAGTCCAAGGAAGTAAGTTAATTCACTCATCATGCTCATCTCAAATTCTCTCTACATCAACTTTTCAAAATACTTGCAAAGGGATTCATCAATAGCTCCAAAAATAATATCATCAACATAAATTTGCACAATTAGAGTGTTCTAAGAACATGATTTAATGAATAATGAGTTATCTACTTTACCTCTAGTAAAGCCATGATTTAAAAGAAATGCACTTAGTCTTTCATACCAAGCTCTAGGTTCTTGTTGCAGACCATAAAGTGTCTTATGCAGTTTAAAAACATGATTAGTATGATCTATGTCATCAAAACTAAGAGGTTGTTCTGCATAGACTTCATCTTTTATAAAATCATTTAAAACTACAAATTTTATATATATTTGAAAAAGTTTTAAATCCAATGCAAATGTATATGCCAATAAAATCCTAATTGCGTTAAGTCTAGCTACTAGTGCTTACGTTTCATCAAAATCTATCATTTCCTCTTGAGAATAGCCTTGAGCTATCAGTCTAACCTTGTTCCTAGTAATGACACCAACCTCATCCACTTTGTTTTTGAGCACCCATTTGGTGCCAATTACTGGATGGCCTGATGGTCTAGGCACAAGGGTCCAAACATGGTTTCTCTTAAACTAATTAAGTTCATCTTATATGGCCAAAATCCAAGATTCATTAGTTAGTGCCTCATTGACTGACCTAAGCTCAATTTGAGAGACAAAAGCAAGATAATCACACGGAGTTATGTTACCTGTTGTTCTTACCCCTTGACTTAGATCCCCTATATGTTTTCTTTGGGATGATCCTTCTAATACCTGCATTCCTTTGGAAGATCATCATGAGATGGTTCTTGTTGTCGCAAATCTTCTAAAGGTCTATCTTCATCATTTTCTTTGACTTCTATTTGCTTCAATCCTTGTGTTATTTCACATTGTTCATCATCATTAAATTTTTATTTCTCAGAAGAAGGGTTACATTCATCAAATATTACATGAATATTTTCCTCAATTAATAAGGTCTTTCTATTAAAAAATGTTGTACTCTGAAGATTTTGATGATCACAAAAACCTAATTCTAATTCAGTTGATATTTTCACAAAGCACATAGCTATGTTCATGTTAATGACCAAGTGACCAAGTATTTGTTTTAATTTATAATATTTTGAGGTCTAATTTATTTGTTAAGTGTGTGCATATAATAGGCCAAAGTTGCATTTAGAAGTGATAATTACAAAGGTCAAACTCAAACTGACAGAGGTTTCTGCACTTTACAAGACATTGGATGACTGAATGATGGTTATCAGTCAACCAAGCTTCCCAGTACTATTGGTTTGGGGATAGTGCAAAGTCGGACGAGACCGATTGATGTTTGATTGATCATTACACATCCCAGTAGCTTTGGTTTGGGGACAGTTGCAAAAATTGCACGACCATTTTGAGAGGATCGACAACCGATCAAGAGAGCATGTCAACATCGAACAAAGGCCATGTCGACACACGGAAGAGCATCATGTCGACCTCAAGTCAAGAATACGAATCAAACAACCGATTTTCTAGAATCGGTCAACTGATTATAGAACACAGTTTCCTAAATGGGATGGCCCGTGCACTGCATCATGTTGAGGGCGCTCCAGTTGAGAGTCCCTTTGGCAATCTGGTCTTAGTCAGTCATGTATCTTCATCTTGAGGCAATTCATATTGTCCGCTCTAACTATCTTCCACAATTCAAAGTTTTGTGCACGAGAAACCCTGCATGCGGTTTTTCCAATAGGGATTGTCAGTGCCATCAAAGAAGGGTGGCCTAGTGACTGAATGTCCCTCGGCCATATACCCCTTACTAGAATCCATAAGATCAAGGATCTCCTGATCGTAAGATCAAATAGATGTGACAGTAAACGGAGAAACCTCGCTCTGATACCATTGAAGTGTTGCGGAATTCCCTATATGGTAATCTAGAAGGGGGTTGAATAGATTACTGCCTATTAAGAACACTTGTTGCCTTCTTTTCGATAAGATGCAAATTACTAGAAGTTATGGCAAGGACTGAACTTAGTGTGGATGTGTGTGATTCGATGATAGATATTCAAAACAATGATTAGACGTGTGTATATGCGCCGTGCCTACCAAACTCTACGTAGAAACGTTCAAACCACGAGACACAACGATTTACGTGGTTCGGAATACACAACTCGTGTATCCTACATCCACGGGACACACACACACGCAGAATCACCTGCTTATGAGCTAGTTCACGAACTACAACTCACACACACACGTGTTCTCTGATGTGTAACCACGATCAAAACAACACCACGTGTATCAAGCACAAGGACTGCTTGAAACACACACACACACACAAGTATGGATAAAGTGAACAGAGAAGAGTTTGAGAGTTGAGGATCAAATCCAATTGAAAACTCTTCTGATGAACGTCTGGGTAGACTTCAAGCTTCGTCTTGATGATCAGAAGTTGATGGAGAGGCTTGAATCCACGACGTTCAGACTTCACCGCTGCATGGAAGACTTCTCTTGTTGAATCTGGGCAACAGGTAGAAGCGAGCAGCAGGGCAAGACTTTTCTTGAGAGGCTTTTAGGGTTCTTTTCTTGAGGCTGCTTGTGTACGTGAATAGCTTCAAAAGATTGCTTATTATTGGTGTTTACATATGGAGATATGTGGTACATGGAAACACCAAGTTTGGTAACATACAAACTTCCCGTATTTGAAGCAACATGTCGGCTGTCGACAGGTCTTCAGGCTGCTGTCGACAGGTCTTGACAGTTTGTCATTTGACAGAAGTCTGGAAGTTCAGGTTTCCCTCTGACTGAGTACTCTGTCGATAGGTCTTTTGGTGCTGTCGACAGGTACCTGTTTTCCAGAAACCTGAAGTGTCTGACTGTGTAATTCTGTCGACAGGTGTCTGGCTGCTGTCGACAGGGCTTGTCTTCCAGAGTCTGTTGAGTGCTGACTGTGTGTATCTGTCGAAAGGGTCCTTGGTGCTGTCGACAGGTACACTGTCTTTTGACATTTGTTGACCTTTTCTACATGTTGTTGGTACTTGTCTTGAGTAGTGTGTCTCCTACATTATTGAATATGTTAGTGAGACATTATAGTCATTTATAACCAAGCATTATACCAACATATTGACATTCATATGTATCAAAATCTATGCAATTTTAAACTCAATTCACATTGTTCACTTGTTTACTTTGTTCATCATTGATCATCAACAAAAACATGTTGTATTTATGATTTAGAATGTGAACCCAACATTCTCCCCCTTTTTGATGATGACAAAATTAATCAATTAAGCAGGTAAGCAAGTGCACAATTGAGTTTTCTCCCCCTTTTGTCAATATCCAAAGCATACACCATAGACACATATAGTAGGCAAGAAGACACAAATTTTCATTGATTTTTCATTGAGCCATACATAACGTGCTAGGTAAACATAACTTGAAAGGGAAGACATTGCATGACCATCAAAGTAAGAGAACAACATAAGACTTAAGATAACTGGATAATAAGACATGACACTCTCCTAGACACCTAAGCTAGCTATGCATCCTCATCAGCTGGCGGTAGGAGCCGGACGCGAAGGTGCAATGCTATCCAAGCGGGCGTCAAGTGTATCCATCCTGTTATTGAGCCTCTCAAATCCAGTTGACATCTGAAGTTGGAGTTGAGCGAGTAATTCTCGAATGGAGGGCTCAACTGCCACATCAGGAGCATCATCTCTTGGAGCAACTAGTGGCTCATCTTGTGAATCATCATCATGAGCATCTTCTGCATATTGATCTTCTTCAGCTTGATCTTCTTCATCTTGATCTTCATCATCATCTGCAGCTGCCCCTTTACCCTTGAGATCTCTGGTTACAGTGCCATCCACCATCTTGTAGCCCATCCTATGTACAGCTGTGAGATCATAGGAGCTACGAGATGTGAGAACTGTCATCTCCCCATTTGGAATTTGAATGCCAAGGAATAGGAAGAGAGAAGTGAGTTGACAGCAGATATGGCATTGATCTCTTGGCACTGCGAACACATATGCGAAAGATAGAGACCATAAGAGCAGGTAAGTTGATAGGCTCAGCATTGAGGAATTGGTGAAGCAGAGACTTGTGAAGGGAGGTCACAAGTTCTCGGCTACCATCCTTGGGAACGATGAGAGTTTGAAGATGGATGTGATGGAGAGACGATGAAGAGGAGGGAAGGAGTTGGCATTTAGTTGCCGACGATCAGTAGGATCGTAAGGCTGCAAAGTAATGAGCATGTGATACTCCTCTGGAGTTGGATGATGGGTCATGATATCCACTCCTATATTTGGGATTTGCAAAGCGTGGATAGAGATTAGGAGTGATAAGAAATGGAGTGTTCTTCACCTTGGTATACATCTGTCCAGTTTTTGATAGTCAAAGGTTGGTGTAGAAATCGGTCACGGCAGTTGTAGAGTACCGCATGTGATCGTAGCAGAAGGTGCCCAACCCTGGACATCAAAGAGAGTTTGGAGTTCTGGAAACATGTCTTCCAGTGAAAGGAAGTCGATGTAGCGGGGCTGCACGACCTTGGTGAAGGTACCATGGACATCAAGAAGACTCAGAGAGGGCGGAATGATGAGCTCCGGAAAACGATCCTCCCAGTACTTCGTCCCGACGCTCGGTGTGACTCTGGAGCCTTGGCCGGCTTCTGGAGATCGTGGACGACGACGGATGCTAGCTTCTTGGCCTTGGGAGCCATCAGGAGGGGAGGTTTGATGCGGTGGGAGAGGATATAGAAGAAGAGAAGACAAGAAGGAGAAGAGGAAAGGGATAAGAGAGCTCTTCCGGTGCCCTGGAGAAGAGTTTGAAGAGAGGGAGGAAAAAAGGGTTTTTGGAAGTGGAAAAAGATGGAAAGGGTGTGGGGTCCTCTTATAGAAGGCTTGAGGGTATGTGAAGAGTCGGATCCCACCAAATCTGTATACGGATTTAGCCCGTTGGACTTCCAAAAACGTCTGTCGCCGGCTGTCGACAGAGCCCCTGGTGCCTGTCGACAGGCGCTTTTAGAAAATGGCCAGTTTTGTGATTTTTGGTGATTTTTAACTGAAGCTCTGAGCAATGTCTTCCAGGAGTTATTGAAGGTGTATAGGAGGTGAATCATGTATGGAAGCTTACCATATACAAGGAATAATAAACCATAACATTTCCTCAATGGTTTTAACATAATACCCAAGGAATTTAAGGTTAAGCATTAAGAAAACACCCACTTAAATAAAGAACATTGCACACTCACCCTTCGTTGTATAAATACAATGTAAGACAACACAATCCCCATTTTGTGGATAGGCAAATGATGCATGAAATGATATATATATGTCAAGACAATCACAAAACCAATGACCTTGAAAACTATGACTCAGTGGAGGCTACACACTATTTCCCTTTTTGTTTTCCTTGTGAAAGATTCTTTCAGAAATAGGTAGCTTTTCTCCAAGTATTGTTGTTAAAGCCAATATCAAGTAGGTGATATGATTACCTATCAATATTAGACATGCACTTTCATGACCAAAAGGCTTATCAAGTAATTGAGACGATGTTTGCCCACAAAGAATTAATGTAGAGAAGTGAGGTTGATATCCTTTATAGTTATGAAGTTTTCTAGATGATAGAACCTAAATCCAAACATGAGTATATGAAAATCATAGTGGAATAAAGAATAGCTTAAATATCATTGTATGTAGTATGGTCAAACATGCATGAACACCTTATAGACACCTTATATGTTAATCATGAACATGCTCACTGAATGGGTGAAGAAATAAGCATGAACACCAAAAATTAGAATATCTGTCGACAGGGAAGGAAGGCCTGTCGACAGGAAGACACAAACAAAGTTGGAGATTTCGGGAGGCAAAAACTGTGTGCATCTGTCGACAGCAGATTGAGGGCATGTCGACAGATGGACACAGACAGAAGAATCAGAGTTCTGTCTGGGCTGAGCTGTCACAGGGCCCTTGTAGCCTGTCGACAGGGACATGTTCAGAGCAGTTTTAAGGGTAGAATGAAGGGCTGAAATGTCTAATGGTTGTGAGGGAGTTGAGATGGACAAAGGTTGAACAATTTCCTTTACATTTGCATTCATCTAACCCTAACTTGCTCCCCCATAATGTGTGCCATTTGAAACAAAAGGACTCAAGTTCATGACGACATATTTGCAGACAAGACCAAGCACTTAAGAACACCAAGCATGTAGAGAGACAAACCAACAAAAGTTTTCAGAATTTTAAAGAGAGTTTTGAATAAGCAAGATTATAAGAAACTAATTCCAAATGTAGAGTGCATGTCCCTTTTATGTCACATGACAATGGATACTTGGCGGAGAATATTTCTCACGCATAATGAGAGTTTCCAAACAAGCATGACCTTGTTCTTCCACACATCACCATTTGATATACCTCACAGTTAGTGGACATAAGGGACATATGCTTAACATTTGAGTTAAGTTTCATTGCAATTTGCACAACCCCAACTCTCTTCGCAATGTGGTGAATCTATCTTCAGCTAGAGGTTTGGTAAAGATATCAGCCAACTGTTTCTCTGTGGGTATGAAACTGATTTCCAATGATCTATGCCACTTCATCTCTCAAGAAATGATGACGAATTTCTGTGTTTCGTCCTGGAATGTTGAATGGGATTCTTTGATAGATTGATTGCACTAGTGTTGTCACACAGGATATGTGTGCATCCAATATCGATGTATAGTCACACAACTGACTTTTATCCACAACACTTGTGTTGTACACTCCCTGCAGCAACATATTCTGCTTCTGCAGTAGACAGTGCAATCGAGTGTTGCTTCTTGGATGCCCACGAAACCATACAACCACCAAGCATTTGGCAATAGCCACTAGTGCTTTTCCTGTCAATTTTACACCCCGTAGTCTGCATCAGAATAAGAAATCAATTCAAAACTACTACCAGCTGGATACCAAAGACCCAAGGCATGCGTACCTGAGAGATATCTGAAGATTCTCTTGACTGCAATTAAATGGCTTTCCTTTGGACTAGATTGGTATCTAGCACAAAGGCAAACACTGAATTGTATGTCGGTCTACTTGCAGTAAGATAAAGGAGTGAGCCAATCATACCTCGAAATTGTTTGGCATCTACCGGTTTTACCTTTCTCATCACATTCTAGCTTAATGCTTGTGCTCATTGGTGTTGAAGTGGGCTTGGCTTGTTCGAACTGAAACTTTTGAGTAGTTCTTTTACATATTTCTCTTGGTTTATAAAGAATCCATCTTCAAGCTGCTTGACCTGCAAACTAAGAAAAATTGAAGCTCCCCCATTAAGCTCATCTCAAATTCACTGTGCATATGTTGTGAAAATTCTTACACAATGTGGGATTAGTGGAAACCAAGATGATATCGTCCACATATACTTGAACAACAATTATGTGATTGCGAACTTTCTTTGTAAAAAGTTTGGTCCACCTTACCTCTTGAGTAGTTTTTGCTTACAAATAGGTACTCAGCCTGTCGTACCAAGCTCGCGGTGCCTGTTTCAAACCATAGAGAGCTTTGTGCAATTTAAATACATGTTTGGTTTATCATGGTCCTCAAAGCCAGGTGGTTGAGAGATATAGACTTCCTCTTTTATGTAGCCATTCAAGAAAGCAGTTTTGACATCCATTTGAAATAATTTGAACTTGTTTGAACATGCATATGCTAAAAAGATCCTAACTTGCTTCTAGTCTAGCTACAGGCGCAAAGGATTCTTCAAAGTCTATACCAATTCCTGATTGTATCCTTTTGCAACTAGTCTAGCCTTGTTTCTAACCACCTTTACCCTCTACATTTAGTTTATTCCTAAAGACCCATCTTGTTCCTATTACAGAAATTTCAGGGGTTCTAGGAACTAAACTCCAGACATTATTTCTTTGAAACTGCCCAAGCTCCTCATGCATGGCATCAATCCAAGAATTTTCTTTTAGTGCTTCTTCAACAGTTTTGGGTTCCACTTGAGATACAAAGGCTAAATGATCCTGTTCAACTATTTGATTTACCTGAGACCTAGTTTGAACTGAATCATTTATTACCTATGACATTCTCAAGTGGATGAGCTTTAGAGTACCTCACATTAGTGATTGTTGAAGGCTTGGTTGATCTTGCAATTGAGGAGTTGTTCTGGAGGAGGGGTGGCTGGAGGAGTTTCATGTTGAGGTTCATCCTCTTGTTGTGGATCTTGTGCAGGTATTTCTTCTTCATTTTTGAGTAGATGTCCGTCATCTTCATCATCGTACCTGCGAAGATATCCACGTTTAGCTTTATGAACTGACTTAGAGATTGCATTTGATTTGCTTTGTAGATCTCCAGAGTTGTTTCATCAGATTCATCGTCAAACCTGTAAGGAGTAAATTGTTAGACTTGATTTGAGATTCATCAAAAACACGTGTGGAGTTTCTTCCACCTTTCTGGTTTTCAGATTAAACACTCTATAAGCTCTAGAATGTTCAGAGTATCCAAGAAAAATACCTTGATCGCTTTTGGCTTCAAACTTGTTCAAGTCATTTTTATCATTGTTATGAATGAACACCTTTGAACCAAAAACTTTAAAGTACCCAATGGTGGGTTTCTTACCTTTCAGAAGTTCGTAAGGAGTTTTCTTGAATACAGGTCTTACCATGGCTCGATTAAGGATGTAATAAGATGTGTTTACCGCTTCTGCCCAAAAGGTCGTGCTAATTGATTCTCGACCAGAAGCGTACGAGCCATCTCCACCAAGGTTCTATTTTTTCTCTCCACAACTCCATTTTGTTCGGGAGTTCTCGGGGAGGAAACAGGTGGTCTATACCTTGGTTCCTGCAAATTCGGAGAAGGAATTATTGTCAAATTCTCCCCGTGATCAGTGCGGGGGAGCAGATTTTATTGACATTCCCATGCTCAATTTTGTTAAGAATTCTTCAAAAACACTTAATGCTGCAGTCTTGTGAGCCAGGAATTTACCCAAGTGAACCTAGAGAAGTCATCCACAATGACAAAAACCATAACGCTTGCCATTGAGACTGAGTGTTCTCGTAGGTCCAAATAGGTCCATGTGCAAGAGTCATAAGCTTTGGAAGAACTTACCCCCCTTTGCCTTTGATTTGAGGATTTCCGGGTTGTTTTCCCTGTGCACATGCATCACAGAAATTTTCATTCTGTTAAAGGAAATTTCAGGAAGCCACTTACCAACGTAAGCCTCATGATCTTGTGCAAAACATTGTAACTAGCATGGACCGAGCCTACGAGCCACAATGTAAGCTCGTCCTGTTGTTTGCTACAAGACAAAATTGTTATTTTCTGGATCATCTAAGTCAACCATGTAGATGTTATTCATTCTTTTTCCAGAAATTTTAGGCTTCTGTTTTCTTATCAAGAATTTGACATGAATTGGATTCAAAGACAATTTTATGACTTTATCAAACAATTGACTTATGCTGAGCAAATGTGAGAAGGCCATCAACTAGTAGCACATGTCTATAGGGTTAGAGGCAAACTTACCAACTTTACCTGAGCCGATGATTCTGCCTTGTTGTTACCTCCAAAGATCACTTGACCTCCGTCTTTTCCACGAGCAAACTGATTTAGCTTTGTCGCCCGTCATATGCCTCGAGCAGCCACTGTCCAGGTACCATTTGTTTTGATATGTGGGCTGCTAGGCCATCCTGCACATGTGGATCAGACGAGAGGTTTTGGTACCCAAATTACTTTGGGTCCCATGTACATTCAGCCAAATAAGAAATGCTTAGGAATCCAAACTTGTTTGATTTTCATTTGATTGTTTTTATTCCAGCATTGTTTTTCATTATGTCCAATCTTTTTACAGATTTTGCATGATGTTGATTTAGGAACAACATTGGGTTTGACATTTTTACAAGCATCCATAGGCATCTTACCCTTTTGTTCCCTTGTAAGTCTAGCTTTGGGAAACTTGTTGTTTGTCTTGTGGACGGCCCTGTTAGAGCTTGTAGCAAATTCCTCATGTGACTAGGAACAAATTTGGTGACTTTAGGTTCCGGTTTTTACCCTTGGTTGATTTCCTTTTCTTGAAGGGTTTGGTTTGCTAGACTGGGGTTGGATCAATGAAATCAGTCATCAGATTTTTGCCAATTACCTTTGGCTTTGGATTTTGAAATCCAATCCCATGTCTTGCAACAAAAACATTTGAACTAAGATTGCATCCAAGTTCTGTTTGCTTTTACAAAACTTGATAGATCTTTTGATTTGCCTTTTAGTTCTGTTTCAGCTTTTTCAAATCTCTTCAGATTAGCATGCTCACCTTAAGAATTTCAAGAGAGTTTATTAGATCATCTTTCCTTTTGAATTCTTGATACTTAAGTTCATGCTATCCAATTCATCACTGTGGGTTTGTTCATCAATTTCATCAAATCAATTACCTTGTTCAGAGACTCAATTTCTTCATTGTTGTTTGATCATGAACAGGAAAATTCAGTTTCTTCTTAAGTGCTTGTTTTCAGACTTAAATTCACAAAATTTGCCAAAAAGTACAATATAAGCCTCTTCCCATTCATCAATAGAAAAATTCTCGAAGGAGAGTTTACCTCGGTTGAATCATCACTCTTCGCCATGAGACACTGAATTCGTCATCTCCGAGGTGGCTGACTGTCCTCATCTTCATCGCTTCATGAAGCCAACTTGCTTTGGCTTTCTTGAACGTGAATTTGTCTTTCTTGAATTTTTCTTAAGCTCGGGCATTCTCCTCTCATGTGCCCCTACTTCTTGCACTCATAACAAACACATCAGATTTTTTGTTAGGTGAATCAATCTGTTGGTACCCTTTTGGAACGGTTTTGAGTTTCCTGAACCTCTTTTCTTGAATTTAAGGAACTTCTTAAATTGTCTAGTGAGCATGGCATTCGTCATTCTCACTATCACTAGAGGATTCAGACTCAATACTTTCCTGTTGAGTACTCCTTTTGGAATCTGAAGAGACTTTCTTGGAAGCTTTCAAAGCAATGGAATTCCTTGGGTTCTCTTCAGTTTCCTTCCTTTTCACAATCAATTCATAGGTCATGAGAGAACCAATCAATTCATCCACCTTCATGTTGAAAGATTCTTGGAATCCTCAATGACAGTGACTTTGGTGTTCCATGAGGATGGAAGAGACCGAAGTATCTTCCTCACCAAATCACTCTCTGAGTATTCCTTTTTAAGACCTTTTAGTCCATTTATCAGAACCATGAATCTAGCAAACATGTCAGATATTTGTCTCATCATGATTCATCTAAACATTTCATATTCTGAGACTAGCATGCTTACCTTAGATTCTCTCACCTCAGACGTACCTTCATATATTACTCGAGCTTGTCCCACATCTCCTTAGCTGAGGTGCATGTGGACCCTGAGTATTCCTTTGGATGGACGCGCACTGCATCATGTTGAGGCGCTCCAGTTGAGAGTCCCTTTGGCAATCTGGTCTTTAGTCCATGTATCTTCGTCTTAAGGCAATTCATATGGTCCTGTTCTGACTATCTTCCACAATTCAAAGTTTTGTGCCGTAGAAACACCTGCATGCGGTTTTTCCAATAGGGATAGTCAGTGCCATCAAAGAAGGGTGGCTAGTGACTGAATGTCCCTCGGCCATATACCCCTTACTAGAATCCATAAGATCAGGATCTCCTGATCGTAAGATCAAATAGATGTGACAGTAAACGGAGAAACCTCGCTCTGATACCAATTGAAGTGTTGCGGAATTCCCTATATGGTAATCTAGAAGGGGGGTTGAATATATTACTGCCTATTAAGAACACTTGTTGCCTTCTTTCGATAAGATACAAATTACTAGAAGTTATGGCAAGGACTGAACTTAGTGTGGATGTGTTGATTCGATGATAGATATCAAACAGATGATTAGACGTGTGTATATGCGCCGTGCCCCAACATCTAACGTAGAAACGTTCAAACCACGAGACACAACGATTTACGTGGTTCGGAATACACAACTCGTGTATCCTACATCCACGGCCACACACACACGCAGAATCACCTGCTTATGAGCTAGTTCACGAACTACAACTCACACACACACGTGTTCTCTGATGTGTAACCACGATCAGAACACACACACACGTGTATCAAGCACAGGACTGCTTGAAACACACCATACACACACAAGTATGGATAAAAGTGAAACAAAGAAGAGTTTGAGAGTTGAGGATCAAATCCAATTGAAAACTCTTCTGATGAACGTCTGGGTAGACTTCAAGCTTCGTCTTGATGATCAGAAGTTATGGAGAGGCTTGAATCCACGACGTTCAGACTTCACCGCTGCACGGAAGACTTCTCTTGTTGAATCTGGGTAGCAGGTAGAAGCAGAGCAGCAGGGCAAGACTTTTCTTGAGAGGCTTTTAGGGTTCTTGCTTGGAGGCTGCTTGTGTACGTGAATAGCTTCAAAAGATTGCTTATATATTGGTGGTTTACATATGGAGATACGCGGTACATGAAACACCAAGTTTGGTAACATCCAAACTTCCCGTATTTGAAGCAACAGGTCGGCTGTCGACAGGTCTTCAGGCTGCTGTCGACAGGTCTTGACAGTTTGTCATTTGACAGAAGTCTGGAAGTTCAGGTTTCCTCTGACTGAGTACATATGTCGACAGTCTTTTGGTGCTGTCGACAGGTACCTGGTTTTTCCAGAAACCTGAAGTGTCTGACTGTGTAATCTGTCGACAGGTGTCTGGCTGCTGTCGACAGGCTTGTCTTCCAGTCTGTTGAGTGCTGACTGTGTGCATCTGTCGACAGGGTCCTTGGTGCTGTCGACAGGTACACTGTCTTTTGACATTTGTTGACCTTTTCTACATGTTGTTGGTACATGTCTTGAGTAGTGTGTCTCCTACATTATTGAACATAGTTAGTGAGACATTATAGTCATTTATAACCAAGCTTATACCAACATATTGTGACAAGTCATATGTATCAAGATCTTATGCAATTTTAAACTCAATTCACATTGTTCACTTGTTTACTTTGTTCATCATTGATCATCAACAAAAACATGTTGTATTTATGATTTAGAATGTGAACCCAACATACACCTATTCCAAGCCCCATAAGAGAGGCCCATCGGCAAGAAGTGTTCTATCCATGGAGCTAGGGTTTTGGGGAATTTCCAAAGAAGCCTGCAGAAGACTTCTGATCAACAGATCCAAGCTTCTCAATTGCTATTTGGAGTTGTTGTCAAGGCCAGAAGGTTGTGCTACGTCCAAGCAACGTCTAGGAAGCTTATGATGGAGAAATCGACCTATGTCCTACAGTGCGTTCTTGCTTCTACAACAACTCTTTATATTTCAAATAGGGGGAATTCTTATGCTTTCTATTTATCTCTTTTCCTATAGTCATAAGCTTATTGGGTTGTTTCATTTTTATATTGAACATCAATGTTATGTGTGTGCTCAATTGTAAGACATATGGGGGTTTTGGTTTTGTACCCGTGAAACAAAGATTGTGTGAGGGGTTAGTGTCTCTCTGGGAACAACCATATGAGGGTTTGTGACTTGTACCCGGTTAAACAAGTTAGTGGAAAAATCATCACAGGGGTATGGGTAGTAGACGTAGGTGCACATGTGATGTGATAGCCGAACCACTCTAAATCCTACGTGCACGTTGTGGTTTGCTTCCTTGTTCTTTCTCCATCTTCGCACATTAGGATAGTTGGTCTTGCCTTTAGTTTTGTCACTTTCCATTGTGCATCTTATAGTTGGATTTGGTTAATTTTGTTTAATTCATACTTGTGAATAAAATTTTAATTAGGCAACCAACCAATTCCCCTACCCTCTTGGTTGATCATCGCAACCGCTTCTATCAATTGGTATAAAAGCATGGCTCTTGATTAAAAGAGTGATCTTGTGTACAATGGCTAACAAGGGATTCATGCCCGAGGGTCAATCCACCGACCGTCTACCTTACTTTGATGACAGAAACTATACATATTGGAAAAATCATATGCATGTCTTCCTCTGAGCTCAAGAATGTAAGATCTAGAAAGTTGTGAATACGGGTCCTCATGAGTTGCCAGAGGATGAAGGAAAGTGGACGGAGGATAGCATTAAAAAATCCAAGGTTAATATTATTGCTATGAACATATTGCAATGTGCTATTCACCCTAATGAGTATTCTTGTGTCTCCATGTGTAGTTCAACGAAGGAGATGTGGGATAAATTGAAGCTGATCTAAGAAGGCACATCAGAAATCAAGGAGACCTGAGCCAATATTCTTTGTAGGAGTTGAAATGTTCAAGATGAGCTTAGTGGAGACAATTTCTAAAATGTTGGCATGGCTCACACAGATTACCAACAGCTTGAGCACTCTTGACAAGAAGTATACCGACTCGGAGTTGGTCAAGAAAATACATACTCAAAGAGAATATATAAAGTGACATATTGGAACTTGAAAAAATAGAGAGGTGCTCCAAATGTCCCCATCATACTAAGGGGTGTAAGGTGATAAATGGATAATTATTGATGATAATCATGATGATTTATTATCTACTGATCCTTAATTTTATATTAATCCATTATTATTTTGTTACAAAAAAGATAATTTGATTAAATCTTTGTATGTGCTTTGTTTGCAGATAATGGGCCATCAATAAGAATTGCTAATGGACCAGGAGGATAGAGACAATGAGGAGAGATTCTAATTTTAAAATATATTTTCTCTTTCTCTCTATTTCTTTCTAATTTACAAAACTCTCTCATTTTAATCTCTCTCTATTTTTAAAACCCTTCCTCTCTTTTCTCTAACACTTTATAAAATTCTCTCTCCCTCTCTCTCATTCCATATTATTCTTTCTCTTCTCTCTTCTCCCTCTCTCCTGCGCATCCCCGTCGTCCTCTTCTTCTTTCTCTTTCCCTTCTTCTTCCTCTCCTCTTCTTCTCCTCTTCTTCCTCTCTTCCTAGCCGCTCTCTCTCTCGGAGGACAAAACAGCAGCACAACAGGCCGCGCGCAGGTCCACCTGCGCGCCAACCTGCGCCTGCCCCGTGCGCCGGTCCCCGCCTGCGCCACGCGCCCCAGCCCCCAGCCCGCACCCAGGCCCGCAGCCCCACCTCTGCGCGCCCCGCCCGCCGCTCGCCAGCCCCGCCGCCAGGCCGCGCCCTGCGTCGCCTCCACGCGTCGCCCCGCCTCCGCCTGCGCGCGCCCCCACGCCTGCTGCGGCCGGCTCCAGGTCGCCCCCTCTCTCTCTCTACGTGCATGCATGCACGTAGAGAGCCACACGCGGGCCCCCTCTCTCTCTTCTCTCTATCGCCACTCTCATCTCTCTCTCTCTCTCTCTCGGCGTCTCTCTCTCTTGCGCTCTCTCTCTCTTTCTCGCACTCTCTCTCTCTCCTCTCGCTTTCTCTCTTTTCTCTCTCCTCTCTATCGCCGCTCCTCTCTCTTCTCTCTCTCTTCTGCTTGCTTTCTCTCTCTCTCGTTTCTCTTGTTTTCCCTTATTCTCTCTTTAATTAAAGTTGTATGTTAGATGCACATTATTTCTTTTATTTAAATAAAGTTTGTTAGTTATTTTGTTCACTATTTATCCCGCCATCTCTCTCTTCTATTCTCCTCTTTCTACTTCTTCTCTCTTCACCTCTTGTCTCTTTAGATTTATTTTAGTGTGGATATGCTTGTGTTAGAGTTTTAGAATATCTTGTTTAGTTAATCGGTCACTAGGTATTTTCTTACTCTCTTCCATTCGTAATAGTCTTCCTCTCTCTCTCTCTTAATATCTCTCTCTTTATTTATTTAGTTTAGCTTAGATTTATTTAATGCAACTTAGTTCTAATATCACCACGCTATTTTTCTAACTAAAAACTCAGGTTTCAACTCTAAAATCTTTTTCCCCGTGGATTCGACTCGGCTCTCACCACTTAACTATTGTCAAAATATTTAGTGTAGGCTGATAATTTTGAGATTGTTAGTCACGTGTTTAACGACGCATTCGTGGGCTATCAATTTTTGGCGCCGTTGCCGGGGAATTAGATTTTTAGTTTTGATAATTTTGGTGTTTTTTGTATATATTCAGGCTAACATTTTCTTTCTTCTTGTAGGTATCAAACAAAAAGTGAAAAAATCCAAAAATTGCATGAAAAATAATAAAAAAAAGGTAAGTGAGGTGAGTTTCCTTCTCTCACTCTTTATATTTGTTTTCATTTCCAAAAGAACGAGGGATTGCGTTGAAGGTAAGTACCATTAAAACCCTCTTGATTGAGTTTCCTTTCTTAGTTGCCATGTTTAGACAATTAATAAAAAAAATCAAAAAATCAATCACTTGAATCCAATAAAAGATGTCATGTCAAGATTAGAAACTTTCCATCTTTAGGACATGCATCATTTAGATTTCCATCTTTAGGTAATTTTCCTTTTGAAAAGTTTCATTTCTTGTCGAAGATTGCGGGAGGCAAGGTGAGAATCTCAACTTTCTTAAAAGCATGATCATGCATTGCCATGCTTGCATAGAACCCCTTGCTTGATTTTGGGTGTGCACATCATTTCTAAAATACTTTAAGGGCAGTTTCCTTAACAGATAAGGTGGGGATTTGATCACCCTTCCTTAGCCCACAAACCACAACTTCCTGCATCTTTTGCATTCCCAAGCTCAATAAAGAAAGTAGAAACTTGACCTAGGGTTCGCTTTGAGACTTAGGCCCACTTGGGCCCACTATCAAGTTTGGAGACTGGTGTCCTAAGGCTAGAGGTTTATTGGCAAATGCCTAAGTGGACATGGTTACTTAATTAGGTCCCTGTGAGAGCAGGGGGAACCTCCACTTTCCCACCTCTTACCTGTCCGGTTAACGAGCTTGAGGTGGATTTGAGTAGGCCTCAGTTGATTAGTGAGAAATAAAATGTTTATGTCCTAGAACCTTAGGTGTCATAGGATTAATTGTTTTTCTAACTTATTGAAAATAAAAAATCAAATATTTTAAAACAAAAAATAATAATAAAAATAAAAAAAAAAAGGATTTATTTGGGTTGATAATAATGGTTATGAAATTGGCACATCAATAGGGTATTGGGTCAGCCCATATGGCATTCACTCTCAACCTAACCTACCTTATTCATCCACCCTACTTACCAGGCCAATGGTTCCAAGTGGACTCAAGTTCATCATCTTCATGTCACCCAATTACAAATCACATACTTGATTCAGACTGAGGAAATATGTTACCCCACTCCCACCTCATCTCCATCCTCTCAGGCCCATAGTACCAAGTGGTTGACCATGCTTATTATGATAATGATATTGCATTCCTAGCCAATGGCCATCTGTCAACCATGATCAAGCCCCAACTGCACAAGAGTTTTCCACACCTACTCCCTATCCAAAAGTTGAACTAGGTGTCTCCCTGAAAATTTGAGTTTGTTTTACCAGATCCACAAGGAGAGGTTCAAGGACCCTTTCTAGTAGTGAAATCATATCGTGGTTTGATCAAGGTTCTATGGTACTAATTTGCCTGTGCGTTTATCAGATGCTCCAGACGGCACAACATTCCAACAACTTGGGGAAGTAATGCCACATTTGACACTTCAAGATCAACCTATTCTAGCCCAAGTCCAAAGCCCTCCTATTCAAAATTCTCAGAATTGGACTTCACATTCCAACAATTCTTCTCATCAAATCCAATGTGGAGGACAACCTTTACACTCCCAGTCACCTTACCATCAGTCTGAGGATTCCCCTAATTTCTATTCATCCCAACTTGATTCCCAGCCCACCTACACATCTCCTCCCCAACTAATCTCCAAAAGGAAATGCTTGATCAAATGGAACAGATAATCCTGACTCAAAATCAATCGATTTCCAAGATGACAACCCAACTAAGCCAGCTTGCTAAAGCCACCTTGCAAGTGGAATAAATTGGGCCAATTGTCTAGTTACTCTAATGCAATCTCTGAAAATCATTCACTTGGATTTGACCACCATGCAAGCCCATGTGGTCAACTTGAGATTCTCCAACCCGAAGACACTCATATCATTGTTCGCCCAAATAGTTTGGGGGGTATTGAGGATTCATATCAATGGATGTTAGAACCAACATCATCCAGGAGCAACCAGAGCAACTCAAGCCCAATTCTACTTTTCAGATGGGATGTGTTGAGTGTGTTAATCTTAAGTTGGGGGAGAAGAAAAGGAAGGGATAAGTCAGATGATGATCAAATTCCACTATTTTCCCTTCCTGAGTTTGAGGTGACCGTAACCCAAGTGAGGGATGAAGAAAGGTGGGTGTAGAGATGGGATTGAGTGAAGTTGTCAACCATTCTTCATGGTTAAGAGAGGAGTTGGAGATTGTGTCTGAAATTAACTCGGATTCGCATCTCTTGATTTAGGGGAGGATGTTGATCTTTTACCTCTCCCTGACTTTGGTAATCTAATATATTTGTGGACATGCTACCACTAGCTGATGGGTCAACTACACTTGAATCTTTTAAGCATCCTTGTGTTGAAAGTCATATCCATTTCATCCAGATCATGCTACTATTTTTGACACAAGTCAGCCTGTGGAGTTCAGCAATCCCTGAGCATTCAACTCAATCTGACCTCAATATCATGAAAGAGGATCTAAAAATGTAGTTGTGGGTGAAAATGGTGAAAATAATCAAGTCCGCATTGATGTGTTCAACACATATAAAGATCTTAGGTGTGCAAATAAAAATTTCTTAATTGAAGATATGATCTTGAGTGCCTTAATTTCTCTATCACTTACTGATCTACAAGGTATGTGTGGACCACTTGACCCACCATGGCTGGTGATGCCTTACAAAGAAAAATTTAGCGTCAATTGATTGGGGGTGTTACGTGACCCTGTTACCCCCATGTGTCTGGCTGAAGACATTAAACTTAGCGCTTGTTGGGAGGCAACCCAATATTTTTAGGAAAATTGATTTCTATTGATTTCGTTTTTATTTTGTGTCTTAGGTTTTGCTGGCCACTATCCTTTGATGAAGTTAGTGTGCAACCACCCGCATGTGATCATCAGGTTGCATCTCTCCTTTCTTAACTTACATTGGCTTTATTCTATTGTCATTACTTTTATGCCATTGAGGACAATGTCATTTAAGTTGGGGGAGAGACAAATGTATTTCAAATTTTTGTCCCTAACATTGTGCTTCATGCTTCATATTTCATGCAAGAATTTTTTTTTCTAGCTTGACTCATATTGTGTACTTGTGAAGGTGGTGAGTTGAAGGGATGAGTTAACTAGTTATGTTTTTAGCATCTTCCTCAAAATACATTTGAATTTCATCAACACAGTAAAGTATTATTTTGAGCTATTCAAATGGATGATGAGAGTTTTACCAAACATTCAGGTTGATTGATTGATATTCTACATTCCTATTGATGACTAATCGTGGGGAAAAAGCTACCTGCCTACAAATAATGTGAAAATGTGTGGAGTATGAAAAAAAAAAAAAAAGAAACATGGAAAATGCCCCTGATCTTAGTAACCGGGTCTGTGGCTCCTAAGGTAAGAGTTGAGGCTCGCGTTAAACCAGTGAAGGGAAGTGCAGCACCATGTAAATGAAAAGAAAAAAAAGAGTATGAAAAAAGGAATTAGGCGGAGTGAAAGCTACCTGTAATCGATGATCGAATTTAAGGAGTGTAGAGTTGATACCATCCTTAAGTGATAAGTAAAAATCACATGCATCCTCTTATTAATGCTCAAATATTATACAAAAAGACATGAATTTTGTGTGTATCTTGAGGAACTGTCTAATACATGAACTGACATATTTGCCTTTGACACTCTCGACTGAAACTTGAAATATTTATGATCAAGCATTCTCATTCTTATTTTCTTGTCATGAAGTATGACGTTTTGAACTCTTGTTTGTCCCAATTATTCACTTGTGTGCATTGCTAAGGGACTAGCAATGAGTAATTGGGGGTGTGATAAATGGATAATTATTGATGATAATCATGATGATTTATTATCTACTGATCCTTAATTTTATATTAATCCATTATTATTTTGTTACAAAAAGAATAATTTGATTAAATATTTGTATGTGCTTTGTTTGCAGGATAATGGGCCACTCAACAAGAATTTGCTAATGGACCAGGATGGATAAGAGACAATGAGGAGAGATTCTAATTTTAAAATATATTTTCTCTTTCTCTCTCTTTCTTTCTAATTTTCAAAACTCTCTCATTTTAATCACTCTCTATTTTTAAAACCCTTCCTCTCTTTTCTCTACACTTTATAAATTCTCTCTCCCTCTCTCTCAGTCCATTATTATTCTTTCTCTTCTCCCTCTCTCTCTGCTCATCCCCTTCCCCTTCCTCCTCTTCTTCTTTCTCTTTCCCTTCTTCTTCCTCTCCTCTTCTTCCCCTCTCTTCCTCTCTTCCGGGCTGCTCTCTCTCTCGGAGGACAAAACAGTAGCAGCAACAGGCCGCGCGCAGGCCTACCTGCGCGCCAACCTGCGCCTGCCCCGCGCGCCGGCCCCGCCTGCGCCACGCACCCCAGCGCCCAGCCTGCGCCCAGGCCGCACGCCCCACCTACGCGCGCCCGCCCTCGCTCGCCAGCGCACGCCCCCGCCAGGCGCGCCCTGCGTCGCCTCCACGCGTCGCCCCGCCTCCGCCTGCCGCGTGCCCCACCTGCCGCGGCCGCCTCCAGGTCGCCCCCTCTCTCCTTTCTACGTGCATGCATGCACGTAGAGAGCCACACGCGGGTCCCCCTCTCTCTCTTCTCTCTATCGCCCTCTCTCTCTCTCTCTCGCACTCTCTCTCTCTTTCTCGCACTCTCTTTCTCCTCTCGCTTTCTCTCTTTTCTCTCTCCTCTCTATCGCCGCTCCTCTCTCTCTCTCTCTCTTCTCTCTTCTCTCTCTCTTCTTCTCCTCTTTCTCTTCTCCCTCGTTTCTCTTCTTTTCCCTTATTCTCACTTTAATTAAAGTTATATGTTAGATGCACATTTTTTCTTTTATTTAAATAAAGTTTGTTAGTTATTTTGTTCACTATTTGTACCCTCTGCCTCTCTCTCTTCTATTCTCCTCTTTCTACCTTCTCTCTTCACCTTCTTGTCTCTTTAGATTTATTTTAGTGTGGATATGCTTGTGTTAAGAGATTTAGAATATCTTGTTTAGTTAATCGGTCACTAGGTATTTTCTTACTCTCTTCCATTCGTAATAGTCTTCCTCTCTCCTCTCTCTTAATATCTCTCTCTTTATTTATTTAGTTTAGCTTAGATTTATTTAATGCAACTTAGTTCTAATATCACCACGCTATTTTTCTAACTAAAAACTCAAGGTTTTCAACTCTAAAATCTTTTTCCCCGTGGATTCGACTCGGCTCTCACCACTTAACTATTGTCAAAATATTTAGTGTAGGCCGATAATTTTGAGATTGTTAGTCACGTGTTTAACGACGCATTCGTGGGCTATCATAAGGCCCAGCAAATTTTCTGCAGGCTCGCACTTTCAGAAGATCATTCGGACGGTGTTCGGAACCTCGGACGGCATGTTTTCAATCGGAGGATGATTCTGCAGTGGTTGACATCAACCTAGTCTTGACGTCAACCAAGGTTGCTTTTTCTAGTCTTTTTCCTACTTCTTCTAACGATATTTCAATTTCCGTCTATTTGTATGTTGATGTCCATGTATGTTGACGTCAACATGTCTCATCCGAGTTTCCGTATGTTGCTCAGTTGACAACAAGATCGATCATCGTCAAGTTTCCTTTTGATGTCAATGTATATTGACGTCAACTTCTGCATTTTCTAATCTGACTTTTACTCTGAAAATAGCGGGTTTCTTTGGATAGGTTTGATGGGGTAGAGTTGTGTTAAGGCAAGGATCTTACCCCAATCATGACCCTTGGCTCTCTATATATAGAGAGGGTTCATTCTGTGGAGACAACGTTTGCTCTCTTGCTAGGGTTTGGTGTTGAGAGAGGTGAGAGAGGGAGGGTTTCTCCGAGGTAGATTTGCCCTATTGTTGCGAGTTCGAGGTTGATGCTGTGAGGAGAAAGCTTCCACGACGTGGCCGGCTTGTACACAAGACAGAGCATTTGATTGTGTTAGAAAGATACCTCTTTGAGTGCGAAAGAGGGCTTCATCAGCTAAATTCTTGTGTGGTAGAATTTTATTGAGGCAAATAACTTAGGGTTTCTCTCCGTAGACTTGTCCCTTAGGGTTTTCTTATTTTTCTATATTTTTATAAAATTGTTTCAATGTTGTTTGGCCATCATTTCTTGCTCTCGGGTTGGACAATTTGTAATCTGGGAAGTTAACTACCAGACTGTTGACGTCTACTCTTGTTGACAACAACAAATGTTGATGTCAAGTTCTTCTTGTCCAAAAATGTTTAGTTTCGCCATATATATGTTTGAATAATCCTAAATTAATTTTTGTTAATTATGGTAATTATTTGAATTTTTGTTTATATGAAAAAAAAATATGTGAACACTTGATAATCTTGATTTCCATGATGTATACATGTTATAAAAAATTTTAGATGTTATACTCCAATTTGTTAGACTTTTGTGGATATGATTTAGGGTTTTTGAATCCCGTTTAACTTCCGTTCATGAATATAAAGTACTTTTGTGAATAATAACTTAATTTATGTCTTTAATTATGAAAAATAATTGTATTGTTCTGAAAATTCTGAACAATTCTAGATATGTTCTATATGGTATATTCATCCAACGGTTAAAATTTGGACAAGATCTGATTACTGTACAATTAATTATGAATTTCTGAAGCTTCTAGTACCATGTTTTGATAATATGTGACGGCCCTCATTATACCGGTACGGTTATACCAACCCACGTCGGTATAGCGAGAGTCCTCACAGTGGGACATTTACCCAAATGATATAAACAACTGAGATACATGCAAATATACAACAGAGTAGCGGAAGTAAAAGACAATTGTCTCCATTTATTCATCATCCACATTAAGCATACATGAAAATCGCAATTAACATTAAAAGCTAAAAGTTCACATAATTTAAATTTCTGAAATTCTATTACATAATGTCCACACTTATACATTCTTTTCATGCTAACTCTAATACAACGTTCAAATTACATACTATGAAATGCACAAGTCACAAAGAAACTCCAAGACTAATCTCCACGCTCGGAGTCCGTCTCCACTGTCTCCTCCAACGGTGCCACATCACCAACTACACCTGTACGCCGAAGCAAGGAGTGAGTCTAAAGACTCAGCAAGCAACACTACTCATAACATACACGTATAAGTCATAGCGGTTTCTACATTCACATTCAAAATTTTCAACACATGGCATGAAAGTTTTACAAATTAATACATGGATCATGCTTTCAGATTTCTAAGAATAAAATCTTACCTATCACATGCTCTCTATTCAATTTACTCATGAAATTTTGCCTTTAAAGAACCAAGACATGAGAGCTACCAACATGAACACTGTGCATATATGAAGGGAAACACAACTAGCATGAGTTTTACATGTTCTTAAGCACGTACTTAGACATTTTCACATGCTTTAAGTTACTGATTTCACATGGTTTAATGGCTGCAAACCTATACATGAGAGCTACCATGTTGCTTAAAACATATCATGTGAACAACCAATCATGCTATTTTGTACCCGTGCTCATCAATTATCCCTAACATGGATTCTAGACATTTTTGCACATATAAACATGATGATAACAACATAAGGTTTCTGATTTCACATGGTTTCAGATTTGTCTCACATGGATTTCAATATCATATCCTCACATTTAGAATTTCACATTTTCTTTACACAAGTTTCCTCTTTCACATGGTTACACTTTGCACATACACATTCACATTGTTCACTTACACATTTACACAAGAACACATACACATTACACATTTCACATTACACATTTTAGGTGCCGTGACACATAGTCCAAACCACCAAAGAAGGACATATACACATCACATTACACATAGACGCCATCTAGGCATTCCAATGGCGACTCTTGGACTGCGCAGACTTGGAGAACAAGTCTCCACCCTAACCAGTGGTACTTATCCACCTCCAGGATTTCCCCCTAATGCCCTTAGGATCACTTACACATTGAACTTTCTCAGGGGGACTTTTCCCTGATACAGTTCCATTGCCCTCTATGAAGCAGTGTCACATTGGCACAGTTACACATTTACACATTTTACCGATTTACACATGGTTTTACACATATCACTTTTCATCTCATTCACTTTCTCACTCACATGCATATCTCTATTTTCCTGACATGGCACTACAGATTTCAGGAGTTTAACACACAGTAAATGCACTAATCAGGTTGGGTTAAACAATATCTAACCACATTACGATAACATACATAGATTATTACATTTCACATGAAAAATACATAACTCCTTATATACTGGTCCAAATGACCTGAAATTTTAACCACATGCTATTTTCGGGTTCAAGGTCATACATTCAATTTTTCAGATTTTTCTGAGCTAAATAGAATTTACAGAAAATCAAATACCTATTTCACATGCCATTCACAATTTAAGTTGACATGGAGTTTAACACATCATGCATTTTTGCCACTTACTGGTTGAACAGAGACTACTGTTATATACATGATCTGAGAATACAGAATTTACCCTAAATCATACAACTATAGATCGATCACCACAAATCATTCTTACATGCCTTTTTATTTACCGAACCGAATTTATTAGCAATTTATACAAGCATGGACAATTTACCAAAATTGAGTATACATATACTGATCTACTAATCTTCATGATCTGACAAAACTGAGGCATTCAGACTAATCCTAATCATGAAACATGGATTGGCAAGATTATCAACAAATCATGCTTACAAATTCACGGAATACAACTTTCTAACATCCACCACCACACATCACACTCATCCACACACCACATTTCACAATATACATAGTGTATAGGGTTACCATATATCCTCATCACGGAAACCATACCGAAAATAGTTGTATAAAAAGGGCAGAACAGGTCACTGTTCTGTCCAGAGGAACTTGGCGGCGGTCTCTGGCCGCTGACTCAGTGTCAGCGGCATGGTCGATGGACGCCAAGCATGATCTCAGTGTCCATTGACCTTGCCGTCAATGCAGGTCTGTGCAGAAACACAGACCCAAGCTCTCAAGTTTGGGTGAATGTGAGGGTCTAGGACTCGAGGGAAAATTCATAAAAATTGTAGAAACGACCTAGACACATACGGGGACATTATGGTTAGGTCATTTGCCTTTTAGAAAATGCTCCAAGGATCTAAGGTGCTCGGAGAAGCCCTCCTTGGGCAGTCCTAAGAAGGTGCAGAACGCCCTCCAAGATCCCCTTCCTCCGGGCTTCTGGGTGATCTCCACAGCAAGGGAACGTCGGGGAAGCCTCCTCCTTTTCTCCAGCTATCCTCTTGTCGTGGAAGATGGCCGGATCTAGCTCCAGGAAGTCTAATCTTTGGGTTGCAAGGTGGGGGTTTTCTCAGTTTTTCTTCTAGGGTTTTCTTTCTCTCTTTTCTCCTCTTGCAAAGGTGAAGAGAGGGGTGGGAGAAGGCAGATCCGGGTTTAACATGTGGGAAGACCTCTCTCCCACTCACAGGGTGACAAGACAGCTCTCAGAACCGTTGGGGACAGCTCCCCAATGGCTGAGCTTTCTTGTTTCCGGAATTTCTGGCTCTGCTGCACATGCAGGCCAGAGAAATAGGCGTCCATATTGTTAGACGCCAGGATTAGTGTTGGCGTCCATGTCTGGACGCTGACACCACCTCAACGGCTAGGGGTTGACGCCAAGATGGCCTTTGGCTAGAAGTCTAAAATATGCAGAAAACCAAGCATACCATGCATATATACATGCAATATGTATATAGTAGTGTATCCATACTATCACCATTCAATACACGCATTATTTTCATCTAGTATAACATATGCATACGTAATTGTACTAATTAATACGTACGTAAATATGTATATACATACACAAGCATAAGTATACACACACACAAATACAAATAATGCGACGGAAATTCGAGGGCCTTACATAATAAGTCCCAAATTAGCTTAAAATGTGATTAGCATCATGAAAAGGTTCTGCTTGCTACTATTTATAATTAATTGAGTATCTGAAAGTGATTAGTATATGTTTCATATTATATGTGTGCATGTGCATAAAATGAGAGAATATATGACTTGCGTGCATGGAATAAGTGTTAATTTGAAGGTAAAAGTTGTGCCAAAGAGGGACTTGTTGGGTTGAGTGTGTATTTGAAATCTTTTTATGATGACTTTAATCATGACTAATTGACATTACTCATAATTTGATTTTGATGATGACATTTTGTACATTTTGTACATATTAAAATGATGACTAATTGAACATGTTATACATTTTATACATATCACAACAATGCTTAAACAACATGTTTTTGATGTTCAATATCTCACATTTTAATGATAATATCTTGTATTAATGGTTTACACGTTATATTTTCAGGTTTACACAAATTTGTCACAGTGGTGTCGACACAGTCCACCTGCGGTGTCGATACAATGTCCTGTGGTGTTGACACAATCCACCTGTGGTGTCGACACAGTGCCTGTGGTGTCGACACTAGATGACTGTCTAGAAGCATGTTATGAAAGAAGGAGCCTGTGGTGTCGACACAGTGCCCTATGGTGTCGACACTAGATGACTGTCCCAGAATCCCAGTTTGAAGACAATGCCTGTAGTGTCGACACAGTGTCCTGTGGTGTCAACACACTTCGACTGAAAATCAAAAATGTGAATTTTTCTGGACACGTGGCTGCTTGGGAATCAAGGGATTTGACCTAGATTTCTGTGCCCATGCACCCAAAGACACCTCATGGACATATGGGGCTATAAATACCCATGATCCTTGTACCCCAAAAGAAATCCCATACACTTCCAGAAGAAGCTTTTTGGCGGCAAAAAGGGGCTTTCCAGATCTGGCTCCATCTCCAGAAGCTACAGGCCATCCTTTCAAGAGGAAGGACGTGGGAATCAAGGGGAATCTCTGGAGAGAATGTTGCTGTGCTAGGAAAGGGAGCAGATCCAACTGAAGAGCAGTAGTAGAAGAGAGATTTCTGGCATTTCAGATGCCATCAAAGCAGAGTATCGCCAATTGAGGAGAATCTCCACCGAATTCCATCAAGGCTCCTCAATTCAAGCGTCTGCAAGACCTCTTCACCGAAGAACATCCAATTCATACTTCTTTCACCTAATTCGTAGAGTGTCCATCTTATTTCTTCTTGTGAGATCTGTACATGAAGTTCTATACAAATTTCTGAGTTTATTGAGTCTGTGAATCAGATCATTGCTAGAGGATCTGATTTCTTTTGTGTTTGATCTAACTTTTGTATTGTGAGCCATCGAGCTCTGGTTTGTGAGTCGTCGCACTCACTGTGTGGTTTGAGCCACCGTGCTCAATTTGGAGTCGTCGTGCTCCGGTTGTTGTTTGAGCCATCGTGCTCAGTTTGTGAGTCGTTGAACTCAAGGTTGTGTGTTGAGCCGTCGTGCTGAAGGGTGTTTGGAGTTGTCGTGCTCCGGTGTGAGTTGTACTCTTTTGAGCAGTGGAGCTTCACTGTGTGTGGGGTGGATGTAGGAATCACTGGTGTGATTTCCGAACCACCTAAAAATCCTTTATGCAATGGTTTGATCTGCTTGTCTGCGCTAGATGCTTGTATAGGATTTCGCTTTCACACTAAGTGTTAATTGCTTCACACTTAATCTACACACACCCACACTTCAGATCAGTAAATTGTTTGTCTGAATTGATCTCTGATTCGAAGTAATTTTGAATTGCTTAAGCTTCCACAATAATTTGTGTCAGATCTATTCAACCCCCTCCCTTCTAGATCTGATCCATCCACCTATTCGATCCTACAATTGGTATCAGAGCGGGTTAATATCTGTTTCTGATCTGATTTGATTGCTTCTGTTTGATCTCTATGTTAATTGCTTGAATTGTTTGCTTGCTCTTTCATTGTCTCTCATTGTGATTGATGGATTCTCGAGGATTTGTAGCTGAGGGCCATTCCATTAATAGACCACCATTCTTTAATGGGTCTTATTACTCTTATTGGAAAAATCACATGCAAGTTTTTCTTAGGGCCCAAAACTATGAAATCTAGAGGATAGTTGAGGTGGGTCCTTATGAAAATCAGGGAGATGAGGAGAATTGGACTAGAGAGCAGATTAGGAAAGCTACTCTTAATTACAGTGCCATGAATATGCTTCAGTGTGCTGTCCACCCTAAAGAATATTCAAGAATATCCATGTGTAAATCTGCTAAAGAAATGTGGGATAAACTTGAATTAATGTATGAAGGAACATCTCAATTAGGGAAACCAAAGCAAACATACTTGTTTTTGAATATGAATTGTTTATGATGAAATCTGATGAATCAATTCTGAAATGTTTGCTAGGTTTATGATAATTGTCAATGGAATGAAGCCACTTGTTAAGGACTACACTAATGCTGATCTGGTAAGAAAAATTTTGCATTCTCTATCATCCATTTGGCACACAAAGGCTACAGTGATTGAAGATTCTAAGGATTTATCCAAAATCTCTTTGGATGAACTCATAGGATCTTTAATGACTTATGAAATAAATCTGAAAGGAAGTGAAGAACATATACTTAAGGCTAAATCAGTAGCACTTAAGGCTTCGTTAAGCAACAAAGAGAAAAATAAAGAAAAATCAAGTTCTAATGAGTCTGAGTCCAATGAGGATGAACTTGCCCTCATGACTAGGCAATTCAGAAAAAATTTAAAATCAAGAAGAGGAAAATTCAATGGAAAGAAAAAATATTCTTCTAGTAAAAGGAATGCTTCTTCTTCAAATTTTAATGCTAGCAGAAATCAAAAAACTGATGAAGGTATTGTTTGCCACAGGTGCAACAAGACAGGACACATGAAGGGTGAGTGTCCTGAGATCAAAAAGGATAAATACAAGAAGAACAACAAAATGAAGAAGTCAAAAGCCATGATAGCAACTTGGTCAGATGATGACCAAAGTGAGGATGAAGAAGAGAACTCCTCAAGTTTAGCAAATGAGGAGTTATGCTTTATGGCCAATAGAAGTGATGGAAAGGTAGGCTCTTATTTTGAACAATATTCCATTGAAGACTGGCAAGATGCATATGCTGAGTTGATTAAAAAATATTATGAAATAAGAAAAGAAAACAAATATCTGAAAAAGAAAATTGAAAATGCCATGCATGATACTTCCTTAAATAGAAGAATATCTGAACTTGAAAATGAAATAATGAACTCAATGAAGAAAAGGAAGATCTTTTGAATGACATTGATGAATTTAAAATTGCATCTCAAAAGGTCAACAATGATTTTGAAAAATATTATGAAAGAATAGAGTTGCAACAAAAAGAAAAGCAACAAGTCATTGATGAAGTTCAGAAACTCAAGAAGTTGTTGGATGAAAAGGAACAAGTGATAAAAAATTTCACAAATGGAAAGGAAAACCTTGATGCATTGTTAGGACTAAAAATGAATGCTACAAAACATGGACTAGGATTCACCACAGAAAAATCTTTGAAGAATAAATCTGGTGAAAAGAAAGAAAAACCTTCAAAAATTTCTTTGATAAATTTGTCAAAAGCACTAGTCCAGAAAACAAAAATAAACAAGTGTCAAAGAACACATCTGAAATACCCAAGAATCAGAACAAAAAAAATGTTTCTAACCAAAAGAAACAAACAGGTCGACACACATTGCTGATAGGTCGACACCAGTCAACCACAAGTTGAAAACTGTGGCTGCTGAGTCGACACCAGTCCAACACAGGTCGACCTGTCCAATTCTGAAAACAACAACCAGTTGAACAGAAATTCAAATAAAAATCTAAAAATTGTAAAAACACAAAAACAAACTTCATGATGGTTATTGGAGATCCAGGACATCTTGTCAAACAAATTGGATCAATTCTTTGAATCAATGGTATCATAATCCTTATTGGTACCATTCACAATCTTTTTATCCAAAGGTTCCAAGATATCAACATAATTCTTGGTTTGGATTTCCATACATGAACAATCATGCCAAAAGCATAATTTCCATGTTTATGAAAGGAAAAACACTGGTGTTTTCATTCCAAATCAGAATGTTAAAATGCCAAAAAGGGAAATCATTTCTGAAACAAAACAAAAGCCAAAAACAACTCAAATTTAGATAGAAAAGACTTATTATTTTTGCTCAAACAAACTGATGGTCCCAACAATGTTGGGTACCAAAATCTTTCTTCTCTGATCTGATTTATGTAGGAAGTCGTGCACCCAACTCCAATGTGTGGTTCCTTGACAGTGGGTGTTCACGACACATAACTGGAGACAGAATAAGTTTTCATTTCTGATTGAAAAGGAAGAGGATCTGTTATTTTTGGAGGTAAAAATAAAGGGAAAATCATTGGATCTAGAAAGGTTGGTAAATCCTCCTCAAACTCAATTGAAAATATTTTGTTAGTTGATGGTTTGGATTATAATTTTTTGAGCATTAGTCAATTGTGTGACAAAGTTCACAAGGTTGTTTTTGAATCTGATTTTTGAAAATAATTGATTCTTCAACTGAAAAAATAAAACTTTGGCAAAAGAGAAAACAATGTCTACATGATCAATCTTGATAAAAACTTTGCTGAAAATATTTGTTTGGTGGCAAATAAAAATGAAATTGCATGGACATGGCACAAGACTTGGTCATGCAAGTTTCAACACAATAAATAAACTCTTAAGGCTAAATCTGGTTAAAGGACTTCCTGAATCTCTTCCCAATGTAGAGAATCAACTTTGTGGGATATGTGCTCAAGGAAAACAAAGCAGAAAATCTTTTAAAATTTCAATGATGTACTCACTTCTAAGCCACTAGAATTACTTCATATGGATCTTTTGGGCCAACAAGAATTCTTAGTCTTAGTGGTAAAAGATATGGATTTGTCATCATTGATGATTTTACTAGATACACTTGGGTCATCTTTCTATCTCACAAAAGTGATGATTGTTTAGAATTCAGGAATTTCTGCACCACTGCCTTAATGGGTTTTTCACATAAAATCAAATCTATTTTGACTGATCATGGGGGAGAATTTGAGAACAAAGCTTTTTCTGATTTATGTGCTGAACTGAACATTTTTCACAAATTCTCTTCTCCAAGAACTCCAGAACAAAATGGAGTTGTGGAAAGGAAGAATACAACTTTGGTGGAAATGGCTAGATCTATGCTCCTGGAAAGTAAATTGCCCAAATCCTTCTAGGCTGAAGCTGTGAACATAGCAAATCACATCTTGAACAGAGCATTGGTCAGACCAAAAATAGAAAAAACCCCCTATGAACTTTTGAAAAACAAAAAGCCAACTTTATCTTATTTTAAAATCTTTGGTTGCAAGTGTTTTGTACATAACAACAATAAAGAAAATCTTGATAAATTTGATGTCAAAAGTCATGAAGCCATTTTTCTTGGCTATTCAGAAATTTCTAGAGCTTATAGAGTACATTCTCAAGAATAAAAAAATAAAACTGTGAAGAATCTCCACATGTGGTTTTTGATGAAAACTTATATCAAACTGATGACTCTACATCTTGCAGGGTTCCTCAAAATATGAAAAGGATGACTTCGTCGTCGAATCTTCACCAACTATTGAAGAGATGAAGATCCATTTGAAAATCTGGACAATCAATCACCTACCATAAGTGGTTCAGGTAATATTGTTCCAGAACTGAATGCATCCCAAGAGGTAATTCCTGAAAAAGATTTTTAAGAGATCATCAATTGAGAATGTAGTTGGTAATGTGCATGATAAGTTAGAACTAGATCATCTTTTCTGAATGTAATAAATGAAAACCCACTAGCACTAATTTCCCAAATTGAACCCAAGTCAATTGATGAAGCTCTAACTAGTGAGGATTGGATCATGCAATGCATGATGAACTTCATCAATTTGACAGAAATCAAGTGTGGGAATTAGTACCTAGACCTAGTGACCAATATGTTATTGGTACTAGATGGGTGTTCAGAAATAAATTGAATGAAAATGGACAGGTTGTTAGGAATAAAGCTAGACTAGTTGCCAAGGGGTACAATCAGGAGTTTGCAGTTGATTTTGAAGAATCATATGCCCCTGTAGCTAGACTAGAAGCTGTGAGAATATTTCTTGCTTTTGCATCATCCCTGAAATTTAAAGTTTATCAAATGGATGTGAAAAGTGCTTTCTTGAATTGATACATCAAAAAAAAATATTTTTGTAGAACAACTTCCTGGATTTGAAAATCAAAAATATCCTGATCATGTTTTCAAACTCAATAAGGCTCTTTATGGTCTTAAGCAAGCTCCAAGAGCTTGGTATGACCATTTGAGCTCATTTTTGTTGAATAAAGGTTACACAAGAGGTAATGTAGACCAAACCTTGTTTACAAAAATTGTCAATAATCAAATCATTGTTGTCCAAATATATGTTGATGACATAATTTTTGGATTTATAGATAAAGAATTGTGTACTAAATTTGTTGATCTCATGAAATTTGAATTTGAAATGAGTTTGATGGGAGACTTACAATTCTTTTTGGGATTGCAGGTACATCAAACTAGTGAAGGGATTTTTATAAGTCAAACAAAGTATGTGAAAGAACTTCTGAAAAGATTTGACTTTCAGCACCTCAAGCATTCAAGCACACCAATGGCAATAAATGTAAGACTAGAGGAAAATCATTTGGTAAGTCAGTAGATCCAAAGACCTACAGAGGTATGATTGGTTCTCTACTTTACCTCACCACCTCTAGACCAGATATTCAGTATAGTGTGTGCATGTGCTAGGTTTTAAGCCAATCCTAAAGAAAGTCACATGTTAGCTGTCAAAAGGATTTTTAAATATCTTGTTGGAACATGTGAACTTGGAATTTGGTATTCTGCTGGTTGCAAGTTAGATTTAATTGTACTGTGATACTGATTATGCTGGTTGTAAGCTTGATAGAAAAGTACTAGTGGCTTGTGTTTATATCTAGGTGGATGCCTAATTCATGGGCTTCTAAAAAGTAACATTCAGTAGCTCTACCACTGCAGAGGCTGAATATGTTGCGGTAGGTTGTTGTGGCACTCAAGTTCTTTGGGTGAAACATCAGCTCCTAGACTATAATCACAAATTGAGTTGTATTCCTATTTTGTGTGATAACACTAGTGCTATTAATTTGTCTAAAAACCCAATTCATCATTCACAAACAAAGCATATTGAAATAAGGCACCATTGTCTAAGGGATGAGGTTGTTAAGAAATTTTTTGAACTTCACTTCATTGAAACTGAAAAACAAATTGCAGATATTTTCACTAAGCCTCTTCCAGAAAACAAATTCTCATCTTTAAGAAGAGAGCTTGGTTTGTGCAAATTTCCACATTCTTGATATCTTCTATCTCTTTTAGCAAATAAAAGTCTTCCTGTTCTTGCAAATAAATTCCTCACTCTCACATTGCATTTGCATTCTTGGTATATCAAATGGTGATTTGAAGAAAGACAAGTTAGGTTTGTCTGGACACTTTCACTATGCGTGAGTATATGTCTCCGCCAAGTATCAAGAGTCTTGTATGCAATTGTTGAGGGGGAGTCTCTGTCTTTCAATAAAATATTATTGTTCATTCTATTTTCACTTCATTCCATTCCTATTTCTTCAATAATCCTCATGTTCACCTGTGTGAGGGAGATACATAAAAGGGGAGTCATTGTCACATTCTTTGACCTTACTTGTCTATCTTGAACCCCAACTCATCAGAATTTTTGAGTCATTGTGCTATTTTCTTATGAGAGAATTAAGACATTGAAACTAAACTCATTGTGCATTTAGTTTAATTTTAAAGATTCATTATCATTTCAAGGTTAAGCAATCTTAATACTGAATGTCTTTAAAATGACTTGCAAAACACTTGTAGGCACATGAGTGGCTTTATTATTTAACATGTCCATGTTTAAGCTTCATTTTTACCACATGTTAAGAATAATTTTTCTAAATTCGTAGTCATGACTTTTCTGGTCAAAGCAAACATATTTCTGCAAAACATCAAAAGAAAATGATCAACAATCTGGAAAGATACAAACAGAGTAATGCAAATTCTTGAACCACTGAGTAACCGGGCCATTTCACCTAAAAAGTGATTTGTTTCGCGTCAAAAAGTGGAAATCAAAATTTTCAACTCTGTATAAGATAATGAAAGTTAAACCACTAGTAATCAAGAGGTCTTGCATCTGATCAATGTGATCTCTTGCACTGAAAAGTGAGATTTAACTATATTCTTGTATTCTTTCCCAGTTCAAAATGAAGGAAAATCAACTTGACAGGATGGAAAAGCTTAAGACCTTAATAAAGTTCATGTATACTGAGTTCAGACCTATTATTCTACATTGTGTTAAAATTAAGCTCCTAACATCCTTGTTAAATACTTCTGCTCACTCATGTAGGTCACTTTACTTCACATTTGCATCATTATTTTTACTACATTCAGATCATTATATTTTGTAATACCTTGTGTTGAGTGTGTCTTTGTGATTAAACTTTGTTGCACAATAACCAAAACACAATAATTTCTCTCATTTGACAATATCACTTTGCCTCACTTATTTTGATTATTTTTTACAATTCATTTCCTACATTTCATTTCTTGATCTCCTACAATCTTTGTTTCTCTCTCTTATCTATCTTTTTGATGCTGTCAAAAAGGGGGAGAAAGTTCTTTAAAGGGGAGAAAGTTTCTTATGGGAGAAAGTTCAAAGGGTGAATATGGTCAATGAGAGTTATTGCAGTTAAGGGAGTCAGGCTATTGGGAGATTGTGCATATATTTTGTCATCATCAAAAAGGGGGAGAATGTTGGGTTGAGTGTGTATTTGAAACCTTTTAATGACAACTTTAATCATGACTAATTGACATCACTCATAATTTGATTTTGATGATGACATTTTGTACATTTTGTACATATTAAAATGATGACTAATTGAACATGTTATACATTTTATACATATCACAACAATGCTTAAACAATATGTTTTTGATGTTTAATATCTCACATTTTAATGATAATATCTTGTATTAATAGTTTACACTTTATATTTTCAGGTTTACACAAATTTGTCATAGTGGTGTCGACACAGTCCACCTGTGGTGTCGACACAATGTCCTGTGGTGTTGACACAGTCCACCTGTGGTGTCGACATTAGATGAATGTCCTAGAAGCATGTTCTGAAAGAAGGAGCATGTGGTGTTGACACAGTGCCCTGTGATGTCGACACTAGATGACTGTCCCAGAAGCCCAATTTGAAGACAATGCTAGTGGTGTCGACACAATGTCCCGTGGTGTCGACACACTTCGACTGAAACTCAAAAACGTGAATTTTTCTGGACACGTGGCTGCTTGGGAATCAAGGGATTTGACCTAGATTTCCATGCTCATGCACCCCAAGGCACCTCAAAGACATATGGGGCTATAAATACCCATGATCCTTGTACCCCAAAAGAAAGCCCATACACTTCCAGAAGAAGCTTTTTGGCGGCAAAAAGGAGCTTTCCAGATCGAGCTCCATCTCCAGAAGCTGCAGGCCATCCTTTCATGAGGAAGGACGTGGGAATCAAGAGGAACCTCTGGAGAGAAGGTTGTTGTGCTAGGAAAGGGAGCAGATCCAACTGAAGAGCAGTAGTAGAAGAGGGATTTCTGGCATTTCAGATGCCATCAAAGTAGAGTATCACCAATTGAGGAGAATGTCCACCAAATTCATCAAGGCTCCTCAATTCAAGCGTCTGCAAGACCTATTCATCGAAGAACATCCAATTCATACTTCTTTCACCTAATTCTTGGAGTGTTCATCTTATTTCTTCTTGTGAGATCTGTACATGAAGTTCTGTACAGATTTTTTAGTTTATTGAGTCTGTGAATTAGATCATTGCTAGAGGATCTGATTTCTTTCGTGTTTGATGTAGCTTTTGTATTGTGAGCCATCGAGCTCTGGTTTGTGAGTCGTCGCACTCACTGTGTGGTTTGAGCCGTCATGCTCAATTTGGAGTCGTCGTGCTTCGGTTTTTGTTTGAGCCGTCGTGCTCAGTGTGTGAGTCGTTGAACTCAAGGTTGTGTGTTGAGCCGTCGTGCTCAAGGGTGTTTAGAGTCGTCGTGCTCCGTGTGAGTTGCACTCTTTTGAGTAGTGGAGCCTCACTGTGTGAGGGGTGGATGTAGGAATCACTGGTGTGATTTCTGAACCACCTACCTAAAAATTCTTTGTGCAATGGTTTGATCTGCTTGTCTGTGCTAGATGCTTGCATAGGATATCTCTTTCACACTAAGGGTTCATTTGGTTGTATGTAAAACAGTTTCAGAGGGAAATAGTTTTCCACGGAATAACTTTTCCGTGAAAATGAAAATGTAATTGTCTATTTGGTTGTTAGGAAAATATAAAGTTGTATGAAGGGATATGAGATCTTATGATCTACTCAAATGAGAGAGAGTCATATATTCCTTATGTACTAACACTATTCATCAATTTTTTTATTTTTTATTTTTTATTTTTAATATTTTAAAAATAAAATTAAATTAAATAACTAATAAAAAATAAGTAATTTTGACAAAGATAATTTAAAGTTGGAGAAATAAAATAAAAATATAATTTGAATGAATAATATTCTAAATATATTTTAATAAAAAAGTAAAAAATAAATTAACTATTGAGAAATAATTAAATTTGACAAATACTATTTAAATAAGTGAAAAAAAAATACAATTTAGATGAATAGTGCCTAACTTTATTACTGTACAAACTACATACAAACTGCAGCGGCGGCAGTTTGGAAAATGGCATCCGCGTTTTTCCCGCAGATGCCAAAATCTGGATTTTCTGTGATTTAGTTTTCTACATTTTGGTTTTTAGTGGTACCAAATGATATAAAAAATTAAGTTTTCCTAAAAACCATTTCCTAACCCAGATTTTCAGTGCAAACAAACAGACCCTAAGTGTTTAATTGCTTCACACATAATCTACACACACCCATACTTCATATCAGTAAATTGTTTGTCTAAATTGATCTCTGATTCGAAGTAATTTTGAATTGCTTAAGCTTTCGCAGTAATTTGTGTCAGATCTATTCAACCCCCCTTCTAAATCTGATCCATCCACCTATTCGATCCTACAGGACTGCCACCATAGATTGTATGGAGTTGTACTATAGTAGTGCCCCTACGGGAAGACTCAATTGTGCTATGTACCCAGGGTAACATGTAGCAACCCACTATTTAAAATGAATAAATTAAAACCCATTAAATAAAAAATTAAGAGATGGACTATATTAATGATCCATAATAGAGTTATTGGGCCAAAATAGGAGTTTAAAATGATATATTAAAAGAAAATACTATTAAATTTGTAATTTAGTTGTTTCCTAATTAAAAAGGGGTAAGTAAATTATGAATACTACTCATATATATCCAAATTGGAGTCCAAACCCTACCCCAATACGTTTGCCACAAAATTGGAGTTTTATTCCAACCCAAATAGTGGATGTGTATGGTAGGAAATCTAGATATACATGAAAACTTGGAATTAAAGGGAAGTTACAGTTGTATTAGGAATTAACAATGTTAGATGTATAAATAGACCTCAAACCCTTCATGGCCGACCCTATTGCTCTTCTGAGACTTCTTGGACGTGGAGGAGAAGCCAAAAGGAAGGAATCATGGGGAGAAGGCTTGCTAGAAGATCTACAAGCTTGTTCTTCGAGTTCTAGCTCTAGGAAGTTTACGTCGTCCAAAGGTAGGCAATCTTTTTTTTTTTTTTTCAAAAAGCCTTCAATGGGTCAACGACTTGGAGAGTGCACCTCCTCCCAAAGGGATGAGATGTTCCCACTCCACTAGGTGATCCACCAAAGGAAGAATTTTTATTTCATAAAAGAATAAGAAGGAGTACACCCGACACCATTAAGAAACCTCCAAAAAAAGTACATCAAGATAACACCAACCAGCAAAGACATAAAGCAAAAAATACCTGCAACTAAATCTACCTTAAACTGGGAAGCCCAGCTTTATCAACTAGCATAGCTCCCCTAGAAAGGATGGGGAGACTACCAATGTTGTAAAAAACAGTGTTAGTTTCCTACGAACAAGCATGGTTGGCCAGGGAATCAGCGACCTGATTCCCCTCCCAATATGTATGCATAATCTTCGGATTTAGCAGTTGTAACATATTGCAAATTCCATGCCACCAAGGGAAGACAGCCCAATGAGGAATCTGGCCACAGGAAATCGCCCTCACAAGGAGAGCAGAATCTGAATACAGGACCGAAACGTGAAGATGCCGCTCTATAGCCAAACGCAACCCATCATGAATCGCTCTAGTCTTAGCCAAAATACTGCTTCCTGTCCCATAATAAAAAGCAAAGCCACATAAAAAATGAATGTCCCTAAAGCAACCACCGCCTCCACTTTTACCTGGATTACCTTTGGAAGCCCCATCAACATTAAGGCAGAAGTTGACCATGGGAGGCTGCCACTTAACAATAATAGGAACTTTGATGCTGACCAAAACTCTAATGTTAAAGGAGTTAAGGATATCAGCTTCGTTTATAGAGATGGATCGAGTGAACTTGATCGTTTCCATAATCCTGTGCACATTAAACATAATGAGGCGCTTGACAAGATCCACAGACCGAAAAGTACCCTCCATGCGGGCAGTGCACCTGAACTTCTAGATTTCCCAGAACATGCGAATACAAGTAACCATACCAGTGAACTGAATAGCAGAATTCATATTAGTAGTGGATACAATACTCCAGCATCTAGTCATAATATGATCACTCTGATTGATCTTATTATTCAGTAAAGGTTCAATCCATCTCCGGAGCTCCTTAGAGATATCACTAGAAATGAACAAGTGGTCCAATGTCTCTTGGCCATGACTCTTGCAACACACACACTTAGATACCAGGGAATACCACACTCCACAATTCTGGAATCCACCTGGACCGCCCTATCAATAAGTTTGCAAGCGAACATTTCTGAGCGAGGGGGGATAACATGGTGCCATAATTAAATCCAGGAGCTTCGGCTGACACCCGGGGGGAGGCTATTGAATAAGCTGATTTAACAGTGAAAGTGCCTTTAGGATTACCTACCCAAATAAACTCATCTGGCCTGTCAGTTAAGAGAGCCTTAACATGTTGACGAGAGACACCCATATAGCTCCAAACAATGTAACTATCATCCATGGACATATCCTTGACTGTGATGTTGGGCCACTGTTGGTCATTAAATACCATGTTCCTGAGGTCATGCATGATAGTATTTTCCCCAATCCAAGAATCCTTGTGGAAGTCAACGGTGGACCCATCACTGCCAAGCCACCTGGTATTTGCCAGAACAACATCCTTTGCTTGAACATAAATTTTCTTAGATACACCAAGAGGGAAAGGGTTTTGAATATCTCTGAGATGAGTCTGTTTTAAAAATCTCTGTTTAGCATACAAGGACCAACGGGAATCACCATGGATAATATTCCAAATTTGCTTAGCAGCCATAGCAACCTGAAGAATGTTCAAATTCCGGAAGTTAAGCCCACCTTCCACATAAGGTTTTTGCAAAAGACTCCATGCTGAAAACCATCCGCCCCCTCCCAGAAGAAATTGGCACAAAGATGGTTAATTTGATTGCAAATCGATTTAGGAATAGAAATGGAGCTGGCCATATAAATGGGGAGACTCAAAAGAACCGATCTGATAAGTATAGCACGGCCTGCTTGGGACTAAATTTTAGCTCTCCAACCAGCGAGCTTCTTAGTAACATTATCAACCAAGAATTATAATCCTGAACCTTCAACTTGCCAGTTTTCAATGGGATACCCAGATATTTCATATAACTATGATGCTGCCTATAGCTAGTAAGACTAGAAATCCGAGACCCCAGAATAGTAGGTGCCTTCGCAGAAATTTGGAAGCAACTCTTCCCAGCATTAACTTGTTGACCAGAACTCTTTTCATAACCCTGAAGGAATTGCAGCAAATGTTTCACCTTTCTAATACCCGCATTCATGAAAACCAGTGTATCTTCTGCATACAAGAGGTGTGAAACCTGCAAACACCCCTAGGACCACTATAATATTTAATTTGACCATTGTTGGACAGATTTCTCACCCCTCTACTGAGAACTTCTGAGGCAATAATAAAAAGAATAGGTGCCAAAGGATCACCCTGCCGAATTCCCCGAGACGACTTGAAATAACCAGCAATGGAACCATTAAAATTAATGGAAGACCAGAAATTAGAAAGCATCATACCAATATAAGAGGTGAACCTATTAGAGAAGCCAAATTTCTTCATAACTTGCAGCAAGAAGTCCCATTCCATATGATCATATGCTTTGGTCATATCCAGTTTGAACATGACATTGTGTCCTCTAACTTTTCGATCAATATCACAGAGAATATGACGGGATAAGGATACATTATCCAGAATGAAACTGCCCTTCACAAAAGCACTTTGTTCTTCCGAGATGATATAAGGCAAGATAGGAGTTAAACGGCCACAAAACACACAGGATATAATCTTGTACACAAAATTGCATAAGCTTATTGGTCTAAAGTCACCAAAGGTTCTTGGGTCAACCACTTTAGGAATAAGAGTAATCAAAGAAGATGATATACCTCTAGGGAGACCATAACCAGCAAAAAACCCCTGCCCTGCCAAAATAACCTCAGGTCCAATAATGTTCCAGCAATGAGTAAAGAACAAACCTGAAAAATCCATCTGGCCTAGGCGCACTAGATTTATCCATCGAGAATACAATGTTTTTAACTTCCTCCGCCGTAGGAACTTTACAAAGCATATCATTCTGGTCATTGGTAATCAGAGTCGGAATGCTGCAAAGATGGTTGGGATCCACAACATGAGTCTCCGAAGTAAGCAGATTCTAGAAGAAGTTGACAGCTTCCGATTTAAGAACATCGTGATCCAAACACCACTCATCACTATCACCAATCTTTAGTCTATGGATAAATCCCTTTCTCCTATTACATTTAACAGTAGCATGGTAAAAAGAAGTATTTATGTCCCCATTGTTCAGCCAATCAACTCTAGATTTTTGTTTCCAAAAGATTTCCTCCCTGCTCAAAGCAAGATTGAGTTTGGCATTAGCAGAAGACAAGGCCCACCTATTACCTTCCGACGGAAGAGCATCAAATTCATGTTGCAACCTCTCCACATCATCTGAAGCCAAATTAACCATTTGAACCGCATGACCAAGACATCTTTATTCCACACTTTCAGATATCTTTTAACCTCCTTAAGCTTCACTTGTAACCTAATTAAAGGGTTAAAGTGATGATATCGTTGTTCTTCTAGGTGTTCGAAATAGCCATCATGAAGGAGTCATGAGTCGTCCACATGTTCTGAAAGACAAAGCGGCTAGGGCCACGAGCATGAGCGACATTAGAAATAGCAAATGGGCAGTGGTCAGAAGGACCTCTCTTAAGATGGTTAACCGTGAGGTCCGGCCAGGAGTCCTGCCCCTTACCATTGATAAAAATATGGTCCCACCGGGCACGAATATTAGCACTTCCAGCTCTGTTATTATTCCAAGTGAAAGTAGTACCCAAAAAAATAGCATCAAACAAACCAGAAGCAGCAATGAAGGCATTAAAATCAATCATACCATAGCTATTAGCAAAGGAACCACCCATCTTCTCAGAAGGTTGTGCAATACAGCTAAAGTCTCCACCAACCAGCCATGGAGCATCCACCGAAGAAGCAAATTGAAGCAGATCATCAAAAAGGGTTTGGCACCTACCACAATCACATGATGCGTAGACACAAGTAATATAGCAAGAATATGCAAATTAAAAAGAAGACCCAAGGTGATATACTGATCTATTTTTTCGACCACATTGAAATCCAGAGAGGAGTCTCAGAAAACCCAGATCTTAGAAGACTGATCCAAATTACCAGCATAATTATCCAATTTAATCGAAGTAGACAACCTGGAAGCTTTATCAAGAGATTATTTAGGCTCCATAATAGCCACAAGAGAAGGATGAAGTTGATTCACCAGATTCTTAAGGCATCTGCGGGAAGACACATTCCCTATATCCCGAATATTCCAAAAAATAGCAGCATTCATTGTAATAAGAGATCCGTACCCCTGTCCTCCGAGCGAGCACGAGCTCTAGTAATCACCCGATCCCTTCGAACTTTAGTCGCATCCTCCACCACTATAGAGTTGAAAGGCATCAGATGATTGTCCATGTAATCCAACGTAACCATGTCTAAACAACTGTCATAACCACGGTCCTTTAACAAACACGTTCCTTCGCTGCATGGCCGTACAGAACTTTGATTGGCGTCTGGGCAGGCAACAAAAATATTCTCCGGAACAGACATAATACCAGCATTACAACAATCATCAACCTCTATAAGAGACTCATCCTGATTACAACCATCATCACAAACCTCCTCCGTGCTGAAAGCATCGGTCCGATTTTTTATAACCCTTGAATATCCTGAACATGCATAGGCGAAACCATTGGAACAAGTTCCTTAGGAGAAACCCTGGTAGACACATCAGCGAGATCAGACCTAGGATCCAAACCTTGTTGATGGACAAGAGGCACAATCCTCAGACTCCCCGAAATAGTAGTTGAGGTTTTCTTCACATGATCTTCGACGACCCATCCCTCAAGACCGCTCAATTCTTCCAAACCAGTATCTATTCCTTTAACTCCGCCAGAAGACAAAGCAGTCGGTAGCGATGTCCCCGCTCCGACATCAGCAGGGACAGGAATCCACACACTATTCGGCCTCCCAACTGCCTTCGTGGCCGGTAAAACCCGCTTCTGAACCTGCACCCCCTCCCCCGCGGAACGACAGTTTTTCGTTGTATGGCCAAGACGACGACATGCAACACAATACTCTGACAGGTTAGGATATGAGACTTCTTGCCAATACCCACCTAGCTCTCCCATCCTGATCCAGAGTCTGTCAGGTCGAGGTTTTAGAAGGTCGATTTCAACACAAACCCTAGTCGCCTTGGTATTAAATAAAAGTTCGGTTGCATGGGCTATTTGGAGATCCGGTCCGACGTTTGCCGCAACAGAGGCTAACAGTTTCTTCTGATAGAGATTAACCGGAAGACCAGGGAAGTCTACCTAAATAGGACGAATAGATGGTTCCTCTGAGAGTTTGAATAGCGGAGACCATTTGAAAAATCTAAAAAGCTTGCCTTGAACATACAGCGAATCACGCAGAAGAACCCTGAGATAATCATCTTGACATTTAAACCAGAGGAGAAGATGCCAGTTGTCCAAAGCACTGATGAGGAACGAGTCTTTAAGGCTACATCTGGACACAAGATGAGAACAAATCTCCGGAATAGGTGGCCTCCCATACGCCGTCTTTGCAACCACCGAAAACTGAAAAGGTATTAAAGACGTGTCCATCTCCTCCTTTGTGAAGAAAACCGCCGGTTCACCCTTGTCTGTGAAGGCTGGGACATGCACCTCGGTATGGATTGAAGGAAGCTCTAAAGAGGCTGCAACCACCCACGCAAATGAGAGGCCACCAGCAGGAGCAGTGGGTGGAGCCCCCCCCCCCCCCCACGGCGACGCAGCCCACCCCAACAGGAAAGCGCAGAGTCTCTCTCTCTAGAAACCCTAGAGAGAGATCACTTGTTTGAATGGTAGGCAATCTCTCAAGCAAAACTTAATTAATCTTATACATAGGTTGTTCTTGATCTCAGGAACAAAAGCCCCTTGTTTTCTTCAATTTCTATCATGCTATTCTTGTCAATTTCATACTTGAAGTTCTATTATGAACAAGTACCCGACCCATCATGTTCACCTCAATTCTTTGTTCATACTTTATCTGGTGTTATGAAACTTTTTCTGTACATACTACATGAAGTTTGGAACATGTTGTTATACTTTTCCCCAATTTTTATCAAGTGATCTATGCAAATTCTTTACTCTTGATCAATGTGTCATGTAACTGGTTCATTATGAAAGAACCTGTCCCTACCATATGGTAACCCTAATTACAACCTAATTACACCTTACTGTTAATCTCCAGCAAGTCTAGTTTCATTTAAACCTAGTTCACAATTTTTCATCTTGTATACGTTGAGATTTTCGTCTTTTAAGAATACTGTGTCAAAATCCTATGGAAGCAGACCACAATCTTAGGAGATTTGGATTTCCTTTTTGAGTTCGAGCAGGAACCCTAAGATCGCGATGTGTTGATACATCACCTTCTAATCAGGGTAGCAACAAGCTCCCTGTCACGTTCTGAACGCGACAGACACTTTGGCACGTTCTTCCTGTTAATCCTAATAGGCCCTGACACATTCTGTTAAAAGGTATGTCACGTTCTGAAGGTACTCTGTCTCGACCAGTGATACGTCACCTTCTCAATTTTTTGTCCAAAAACCTTGATTTTTATCTATTATTACCTTAAGTCTATGTATTTACTCCATGTTAAGTTTATGTTAAGTCTATAACATAGTAAAAGAAGCTATATCATGATGAACATGTAATGTCTCCTAAAAGCTATGCATTTGATCTCTCTATCTAACTACATGATTTTTTAACACACACATACACACACACACACACACCAAAAACCCATACATTTCAGGCTTACAATATTCATAATGTGTTCATAATACATCTGGTAATTTATTAGAACTTTGTACATAAATCTCTCTATTTAATGGACTTGTCTTCGTTTCTCGCGTTTGTTTTGGAACATCATTACTGATGCTCCGCTATTCTAGAAGTCCTCTAGAACGCCAAGCAGCTATTGTTTCCACACTTTCTTTTGACTTGGACAAACTCTCCGTCGAATATCCTTTTGTCGGACTAGTGAATCCTTGTTCAAGGCTTCCGTAAGTCTCCTCTGGCCATGGATTCCCTCATGGTCGACTAGCGGCCGGTTGTACCATTAACACCTATACACCCTAAGGGGTCATGTTGGACATGTACAGCATGCTCCAACCAACCATAGTACTATCTCTGACATCGCGCCAACCTCTTGACCGTGTTACTTTCACGACCAAGTGGTATTCACGATATTTACCAGACTGCCAGTACACGAAGGTACTATTGCAACTATTATTATCGTCTATTTTTATGTCGTTTTACTTGTATTGACCTATAGTTCTCATCTATTCCATATTCACTCATCTATTCACATTGTCTCTATACTCTCATCTATTCTTCAATTACTCTCATCTATTCTTGGTACTCTCTATGGCCATTTGACTGATTGTCTAAAGATAATAAACATAATCAATGTCTGGAATTATAAAGGGGCTCGGTCTGTTCCTAGAAGGTGCGCCCAAAAGTTCTAGTGCTCACGGAAGTTAATTGACCAGAGTGTTTGGCATTACACTCAAGTGCTATCTATCTCGACTATCTACTGACAATCAAAGTGCTATGCTATACTTGACTCATTGTACTATGTGCTATTGCATGCTATTTTGTGCTACTCGTGCTATGGCTATCTTGCTCTTTGTGTTATACTTGATACACGTACTATTTGAACCATGCTACTTGTGCTGTTACTCTCTCGACATTACATGGATCTCTCTATTATTAGTTACTCTACTCTTTAATACATTAATCACTTAAAGCATGCCAATCCATGAGATATTAAGTCCTACTGGGCATTATCACTCATCATGCAATATTTGTGAACATTTCAGGTGAATCAGAGGAAGAGAACCACACTCACAAGGATGGGTACGAGCAAGAGTGAACCTGACCTGACCATAGAAGCATCCAGTTATCCTAATGTCTTAGCTTAGCATCTTACATTTTATTCAGTTGTAATGATGTCAATTGGGCCCTAAGTAATGGCTCTGAATTAGTGAATGTAATAAACATTAGTGGAATTTTCAACAAAATATATTTTTGATTTAGTATTATTCAATTGTCCAATGGATTGATGTCTATGATACTCACTATACTCGCGCTATATTAATTGCCTCACATTTCGATATTCCACATCGGGGCATGACAATTTTGTGGTATTAAAGCCTAGGATGTCTTAAGTCTAGGATGTTCTAGGATGAACCGCCCTGACCTACTTGTTAACTATCATACCTATGTGAGGATTTGGTAGAACCATGGTTACTGAGCATATGTAAATGTGAGGCATGCAATAAACCATACAATAACTCACTCGTTCACTTATGTAAGCCACGCAAGGCAGAGGAAACCGTGGAGCTGGCGATCTTCATCGCAAATTTATGAGCATGAACCTACCCTGATTTGGTGGTACTACTGATCCTGATTAAGCTGAGCACTGACTTAAGGAGATTGAGAGAATTTTCTGTGTTATGCAATGCGTGGATGCTGACAAAGTATTGCTTGCAACATTTCAACTGGAAATGGATGCCCGCATATGGTGAGAATCTATTGAAGTGACCAGAGCTAATGTCATTCACTTGGAATGAGTTCAAGGAAGCATTCAACTCCAAGTTCTCTGAAAGAGTCCAAGAGAAGAAAGCTACAGAATTTTGCTACACTTAAACAAAGGAGTCTATCTATAACCGAATATGAAGCCTAGTTTTTGTTGAACCACTCTTATAATTTACCCTTATATTTTGGTGATAACAAAACACATGATTAATTTATCATAAATATATTTACATCATGTTTTCATAATAAATATAAAATTATGGCACTATCGCTTCATGATTTGCACTGGAAAGCCAAATCTATTGATGTTCAATACACATGATTACAGACTAAGTGCCACATCGATACTAGCAAATACATCGATTATGGTTCAGTTGAACATCGACTCTGTTGAACATCGATTTCAGTTCAACATTGATTTCATTAGAACATCGATTTCAGCTGAACACCGACTTCACTTAAACATCGACTTCCTTCAACATCTACTTCAGTTCAACATCGACTTCCTTTAAACATCGATTTTATTAGACATCGATTTCGCTCAACAACAATTTCAACTTAAACATCGACTCTAGTCAAACTTCGATTTCATTCAACGACTACATTGGAACATCAATTGTCTTTCACATCGACTCTACTATACTTAAACATCGATTTCCTTTATATTTTAAATGTTTCAAAATGTCTTTGGCGCCCAATAAAAATTCAATGCACTTCTTATGCTTAACATATTATTTCTCTGCCTGAAGATCTTTTTCTTGTCTGATAGGATCTCTCTCTTCTCCTGCAAAAAGAAAGCACCTCCATTACATTCTAGCTATCTGCAGGATATACAGACAGAAACCAAAAAGATGTATGAGCCATCTGCCAAAGGATTTCATGAGTCTAACTATCTTCTTTGCATTTAATGTCTGTAGGTCCACCACTACACCAGAGTCAACATCATGGACCTGTTGCTGGCATCCTTGGAAGTGCACACCAACTGGAACATCCTCCTCCACTCCAAGTAGCCAGTAAGCACAACAAGTAAACCGTTAGACTCAAAGGGAAAAGATGAAGAAGAAGAAGAGCAACGGTTCAGAAGCTCCAATGGCTATCAATCAAAGCTCTATTCCAAAGCTGCTCCATATAAAGGTAGAAGCAAAATGAAGAAAACAAAAGAGAGCTTTCTTGATGATCATTTTCACAGAGTGTACATCCTGTGAGAAGCCTCAATGCCACATACACTCAAAGAAGAGAGGAAGAGCTCGAGCCCATTCCAGCTAAAGCAGTCAAGCAGTCTTCTCTCTTCCTTCCTCATTCTCTCTATGTGCGTCTTTGTGTATTTGAGAGAGAGAGCTGTGGGTTTAGCCTAAGAAGAGTCTTGTCCTGTAAACTCTTTCTTTCTTAGGCTCAGTCTCGGATCAAGCATCTCATTGTGTATCTTGAGCTTGATCTAGGGGCTGCAGGTCCTTGCTTCTGTTTTCAGAAGTGTTCCTCTTCTGTTGAGAAGAGAAGACCAGTGCTGCTGGGTGGTGTGTCCGGCTGTGGGACTGTACATAGTGTTCCCCTTGGTTAGAAGGAAGAACCGCACTGGGGTTTGTACCATGAGGTGGCTTCTTGACCTGTGAGAGAAGTGGGCTGCCTTCTTTCCCAGGAAAGAGAAGAAACCAGCAGGGGCTGGGTGTTGTATGTCCTTAAGGGGGACTGTACCCTTGGTAGTGAATCCCAAGAGTTTGCTTGGGAACTAGACGTAGGACTTCCATGTGGGAAAGGCCGAACGAGGATAAATTCTTGTGTCCTTTTGTGTGATTGTTTATTTGCTTCTGCACTGCTACTCTTTATCTCCTCACACAATTACATGCACTAACCGAAGTTTTCAAGTGGTGATTTTGTTTTAGTTTTTCAGATTACCTATTCACCCCCCTCTAGGTTGCTTGCTGTCGTAATAAGTGAGTTCAACGAGTGGTATCAGAGCGAGGTCTCTGAACATCTAGAAGATCCAACGATCTTAGAGCAAAGATCCATGGTAGCTCAAGTGTTTGCAGAAGGTCAATCCATCTTCCGACCTCCACTATTTAATGGAGAAGATTTTCAATACTGGAAGACTAGGATGGAGTTCTTCCTTCAAGGCTATGACTATCAAATTTGGAGCATCATAGAAGACTTTATCTCCAAATATCCAAACCAAAGAAAGAATGGACAGATAAGATAAACATAAGATATCTCTGAACAGCAAGGCCAAAAGCTTCAAGTGTTGCGCGCTAACAAAGCAAGAGTTCAACAAAATTTCTGCGTGCAAAATGGTAAAGGATATGTGGGAAACACTGAAGCTTACATATGAAGGAACTGACAAGTAAAAGAAACTAGGATTGATATCTTGGTGACAAAATATGAGAAGTTCCAAAAGGAGCAAGGTGAGTCCATATCTCAAATGTACAATGAATTTACTGAAATTATCATGGACTCACAGGATTGGAAAGAAATACAGCCAGGGAGATATGGTCAGGAAGATCTTAAGATCTCTCCCAATGCAGTGGACTCCAAAGGTCACAGCTGTAGAAGAAGCTAATGACCTCTCCAACATGACATTGGAAAAGCTTATTGGATCTCTCATGGCCCATGAGATCAACATGAAAAGATTAGAAGAAACATTTCAAGAGGGAAATCAATCAACACATTCAAAGTTGATGAAGACACTACCAGTGATAGTAGTGATGTTGACAGTAAAGACGAAAAATCCAAAAATCTTAGTCAAAACTAAGGAGAAAAAGAAGAAGATAGAGGAGACAAAGAAGAAGAAAGAGGAGAAACACAAGAAACATAAAAGAAGAACCTTCACAGCTACATGGGATAACTCCTCAGAAAGCTCATGCACAAAAAAAGAAGAGAATGTCATCTACTCCTCATGAACAAAACACAAAAGGCATTCAATAGGTATGGTTAGAGATGCTCAAAGCATCAATTAGTGACTACCTACTCTTCACTTCATTCCTATCTGAAAGAAAGTAGTCATTCTTATTTTTTTTTTTTCATTTATTTTTGTTACGTTTTTAACTACAATGCTACTAACGTCATTGCAAGTATTTCTGTCTTCTTTATAGCACTGTGCAGGAATCTTCGTGAAGACTCACAAGTCTCACATTTAGGGGGAGCCTCACATTCAGGGGGAGCAACATTAAGGGAGACCAATAATCAATGTCAGCAGTAAACATATTGTTGAACCCTCTCCTTTAACTTGGTAATATTCTTTAAGGGGAGAATTGGTTGGGTTGAGTGTGTTTTGGAACTTTCTAAAGTTGTATTTTAATGATATCCAATTAACATCACTCATACCTTAATTTTGATGATGACATACTGTGATCTTAATGATGACATACTGTGATATTGATGATGACATATTGTGATTTTAATGATGAGATATTATGATTTTGATGATGACATATTGTGATTTTAATAAACATATTGTGATTTTGATGATGACATGTTGTGATTTTGATGATGATATGTTGAACATGTTATACATTTTATACATATCACAATAATGCTTAAACAACATGTTTTTGATGTTTAATATCTCATATTTTAATGATAATATCTTGTACTAATGGTTTATGTGTTAAATTTTCAGGTTCACACATTTTTGTCTTGGTAGTGTCGACACTAGATCAAGTGAGGTCGACACTAGACCCTGTTTCCAGCAGATCAGTTTGCCTGACTGGGACAGCAGGTCGACACTAGATCAAGTCAGGTCGACACTAGTCCCAGGCAATGTCGACACTAGTCCCACGCAGTGTCGACACAGTCCCAGGCAGTGTTGACACTAGATCAGGGCAGGTCGACACTAGACCCAATTTCCAGCAGACCAGTTTGCCTAACTCGGAGAGCAGGTCGACACTAGATCAGGGCAGGTCGACACACTCCGGCTAAACTGAAAAACATGAATTTCTTTGTACACGTGGCTGCTTGGGATTTAGGGGATTTGACCTAGGGTTCCGTGCCCATGCACCCCAAGGCACTTTATGGACATATGGGGCTATCAATACCCATGCTCCTTGAACCCCAAAGGCAAGAGAGCCCATACACTTCCAGAAGAAGACTTTTGGCGGCCAAGGGGGTTTTCCAGATCTGTCTCCATCTCCAGAAGCTGCAAGCCATCCTTTCAAGAGGAAGGACAAGGGAATCAAAGGGAATCCCTGGAGAGAAGGTTGTTGTGCAAGGCAAGGAGCAAATCCAACTGAAGAGGCTCAGGAGAAGAAGGATTTCTGGCATTTCAGATGCCATCAAAGCATAGCACCGCCAATTGAGGAGAATCTCCATCGATTTCCATCAAGGCTCCTCAATTGAAGCGTCTGCAAGGCCTCTTCATCGAAGAACACTCTTTCTACATCTATTTTCCTTATTTCTGAGTTTGTTCTTCCTTCTTCGTCAATGAGATTTGTGCATGAAGTTCTGCACAAATTTCTATGTACGAAACTGTTTTGAATCAGATCATTGCTAGAGGATATGATCTCTTTTGTGTTTGATCTAGCTTTTGTACTGTGAGCCGTCGACCTCTGGTTTGTGAGTCGTCGCACTCACTGTGTGGTTTGAGCCGTCGTGCTCAATTTGGAGTCGTAGTACTCCAGTTGTTGTTTGAGCCGTCGTGCTCAGTTTGGAGTCGTCGTGCTCCAGGTGTTTTCTTGAGTCGTCGTGCTTAGGGTGTTTGGAGTCGTCGTGCTCCGGTGTGAGTTGTACTCAAGGTTTTGAGTAGTGTGGCCTCACTGTGTGAGGGGTGACGTAGGAGTCACTGAAGGTGATTTCCGAACCACCTAAAATTCTCTGTGCAATGGTTTGAATTGTGGTTTGACTTTGTATTTCGCTAGATGCTTGCATAGGAATTTCGTTCACACTACTAATCGATTTGCTCACACACACTAATCACTCTCTAGATCAGTAAATTGTTTGGGTGAATTGATCTCTGATTCAAGTAATTTTTAATTGCTTAAGCTTCCACGTTAATTGGTGTTAGATCTATTCAACCCCCCTTCTAGATCTGATCCATCCACCCATCCGATCCCCAACAATTGGTATCAGAGCGGTTAATGTTTGTTACTGATCTGATTTGATTGCTTCTGTTTTGATCTCTATGTTAATTGCTTGAATTGTGTGTTTAATCACTCTGATTCCTCCATTTGGCATTAGAGCAGGTTAACCACTCTAATTGTTTGATCTAATTCCTTGTTACATTGATTCACTGTGATTAGATCTAATAGTCTTTTGTGAGTCTTGGTATAATGGCAAATCTATTTAATCTGTAAGAGAAATCACCAGTCTCACCTTCATCAAGTTTTTCAAAGGAAGCACAAAGAAAAAGCAAAAGAAATTCACAAGTACATTATGGCAAAGAGGAGCCTCAATGAATCCAGAAAATAACAATTCATAAGGTTATGGCTCTAACAGCACATTCTAAGAGCTTAGAGCATCTTCTTCATCCTCTCAGAACACAAGAGTTCAAATGGGTCTAAAAGGTCAGGTAAATCAACTCCATATCCATTTGTGTATTCTAATTCTGATTCTGATGAAGATGAGGGCATGTCTTATGCTGAATTGATTAATTTCTGTGAAAAGATACAAAGTCTTAATGTACAACTGAACACTAAAAATAGAGACTTGAAAAAGACTTTAAACATTGCCATAAGAAAGTGAAAACTTGAAAAATACACTTGAATTGCTCCAGATAAATGATAAAGATCCTTCAGAAGAATTGAGAATTTGAAAATGAAGTTCAGAACTGAATTTTGAAAATGAAATTTGAAGGATAAAATCAAAATTTGTGAAAACAAGTTGTCCAAGTGAAAGAAAATCATGACCAGTTGCAATATGAAAATCTTGATTTGAAAGAGGAAATGGAAGATTAATTGATCTCAATGAAAACTTCAAATTTGACAATGATCAATTAAACAAACAAATTTCTAACATGGCTCATGATCATCAAATAAATGAAAGATGCAAACAACTTGTTGAAGAAAATTATCATTTAAAAAGGAAGATTGAAGGCTTGGTGAATGACAAACCACTGGGCAATGAATGTAGCAATTTGAGTAATAAAATTGCCATTTGGAAAAATAAATTGCTCAACTTAAAAATGAAAAGAACAAGATGAAAAATGGTTTGGATGTCATGCTAAACAAGCTTCAAACTTCAGAAAAAGAAGTTGTTGCATTAAAAGCTGAAAAATAAAAGATTCAAAATGAATTGAAGAACACAAGTCTTACTTATGTTAAATAAGAAAAATGAAAAGAAAACACAATAACTTCTGTTGAAACTGCTGTAAACAAGAACCTTGATATCTCTAATGAAAAACTTTGAACGTTCTTGTTCAGAAACAGAAAGAGAAGAAAAAATGTTGATGTCAAGAAGAATAATCTACTTCCTCCATCAGTCCAAAAAGCTCCAAGGCAAGTTCAAATTCACATCATGCCAAGAGCCATCAAAGGTACCTTCTTCTCCTCATGGTAAGCCTCCTCACATGAAAATGAGATTTCAGCAAATGCATACATGCCAAGGTAAGTACCAGGTAAGAAATCCTCTCAGTTTGCCTTAATTGTAATAAACTGATCATCTTGCCAAACATTGTTGGAATAAAGATCAACATTTCAATAAACATGCAAATCAGTCCAATGTTTTTATTGTCATAAATTGGGCATACTTCTAGGGAATGTTGGCATAGAATTGATAATCTTGTGCATGCTCCCATGTTTCATGTTATATGTACATAAGAATAAAGATCATGTTCATGCTGTAAACATTCAGAAATTCTATGTACATGAAAAAGGAACTATTGCACAAAAGATCTCTTCTAAATTCCATGTTAAAAATCTGAATGATAAAAATCTGAAAATAGAAAACAAAATGTTCAGTATGTAAGTGGTGCATTCTATACCAATAACTCTAAGATTAGAAACCAAGATTTCAGTGTTTCTAGTCTTCAGAAAATGCACCCATATAAAATCTTTTTGGATTCAAAATCATTATTGCAAATTCATGGAAGATCCTTAGGACCCAAACAAGTTTGGGTTCTAAAATGTGCTGCTTGAATGCTGGATGCAGGGATCCTTCTAGTCAATTTCACAGATGAAGGCTTCATGACTAAGGCTACAAGGAAAGTAAGTGAAGAAATGAAAGAAAATGAAAAGTTCATCAGGTAAATTCTTCTGAGAGATTCCCTGCTAAATAAAAACTGAAGTCAATTGAAACTCTTATACAAAGATCAATTGGTATATTAAATGGTGAACTGTGGAAGGACAAGTCATGCTTGTCTGGAAACTATCATTATGTGTGAGGAATAACCTTCGCCAAGTACCAATGATCTTCCTTGTGTAAGAGCCATTAACTTTAATTAAAATCCAAAAATTAGAAAACTTCATGAAAACATAGATGCATTGAGCAAGGAAAAAGAAATCTGGAACTAATTCTGCTCATAGTTCTATCAATGAAAGAAATGCATCTATACAAAAAAAAAATCATTTTAGATTCAGAAATCTTTGTTGTAATCTAACATTTATTTCATTGCAGGACCCAAGCAAGTGTGGGTCCCCAAACCAGCTTGATCAGCAAGCTGAGGAGTCTTGCAGCCATACATTGTAAATGGATTCAAGATATTGACTGTGCAAGGCTAGAAATGATTGGAGAACACAGGTAAAATCTTTGAAAAAGAAATGAAGACTGTTCAGGTAAATTTCTTTATCATTTCAACTTGAATTGCTTGAATTGAGATGAATGTTTAATTTTTATCTGAACAATGAGAAATGTGTATCAATGCTACTACCAACAATGAACTTTATGTCTAACAATTGGAATCATGTTTGTGTTATCATGCTTGCTTAACTGTGCCCATGATTCTGTGTGCATATCAACAGATTTGACTTTTGGTATATCAAATGATGACATGTGGAAAAACAAGTTATGCATGTTTGGAAGCTATCATTATGCGTGAGTAAAATACTCTGCCAAGTACCAAAAGTCATGTTATGCTTAAAGCTAATTGTGCTCATAATCATGTGTGAATTGTTTGCTAGCTTTTTCATTCCATGCACATATTAAGGGGGAGTAAATTTGAAAAAGTGTAAAAATGTTTTCAATAATGCAATGAATTTCATACTAAAAATAAAGTGTAATTGACCCTTTTTGCAGTGACTATGGGGTATATCAAATGGTGAAATGTGAAATGACAAGTTAGGCTTGTCTAGAAACTATCATCATACGTGAGAAAAATTCTCCGCCAAGTATCAATAGTTTTTTTTTTCTGCATAAAGGTCATCAAACAAAATGAAATCTCAAAAACTTTATTTTGAGTCTTTGCAAAAATCTTCTCCTTCAATACATTGTCATGTTGATATAGGCTTGATCATGTTCATACTCTTTCTGTGCAAATTGCTTGAAATGAACATATCTGAATTGCTTAAATGATCATTTCATATCATGCATATTTATGGGGGAGTGAATTCGAAAGAATCTTTGAGTGAAATGCTGGAGAAATTTGCTGGAAAATATTCTGTCATATCTGATTCATCATCAACTCCCATTCAGTTTGTTGACAATATTCTTGCTCATAAATTCCTCACTCTCACATTGCATTGGCATTCTTGGTATATCAAATGGTGATTTGAAGAAAGACAAGTCAGACTTGTCTGGACACTTTCACTATGTGTGAGTATATGTCTCCACCAAGTATCAAGAGCCTTGTATGCAATTGTTGAGGGGGAGTCATTGTCTTTCAATAAAACATTCATGTTCATTCTGCCTTCATGTCATTCCATTCCTATTCCTCCTATAATCTTCATGTTCACTTTGTGAGGGGACATGAAAGAGGAAGTCATGTTGTACATTCCTTGACCTTACTTGTCTATTTTGAACCTCAAACTCATCAGAATTTTGAGTCCTTGTGCTATTTTCTTATGAGAGAATAAAAGATTGAAACTAAAATCATTGTGCATTTAGTTTAGTTTCAAAGATTCAGTATCATTTCAAAGCCATGCACTCTTAATACTGAATGTCTTTAAAATGACTTGCAAAACACTTAGCACATGAGTGGCTTTAATATTTCACATGTGTATGTTTAAGCTTTATTTTTACCACATGTTAAGAATAATTTTTCTAAATTTGTAGTCATGACTTTTCTGGTCAAAGCAAACATATTCCTGCTAAATATCAAAAGAAAAAAAAGATCAATCTGGAAAGATACAACAGAGCAATGCAAATTCTTGAACCACTTAGTAACCGGGTCATTTCACTTTATAAGTGATTTGTTTCGCGTCAAAAGTGGAAATCAAAGTTTTCAACTCTGTATAAGATAATGAAAGTTAAACCACTAAGTATCAGAGGTCTTGCATCTGATCAATTGATCTCTTGCACTGAAAAGTGAGATTTAACTAATTTATTCTTGTATTCTTTCCCAGTTAAAATTGAAAGAAAATCAAAAAGACAGGATAGAAAAGCTTAAGACCTTAATTAAGTTCTTGTCTACTGAGTTTCGATCTATTATTTTACATTGTTTAACTAAACTTAAAGCTCCTAACATCCTTGTTAAATATTTCTGCTCATTCATATAGGTCACTTTTCTTCACATTTGCATCATTATTTTAACTACATTCAGCTCATTATAATTTTCTATTTTGTGTTGAGTGTGTCTTTGTGATTAAACTTTGTTGCACAATAACAAAAACATTATCTTTTCTCTCATTTGACAATATCACTTTGCCTCACTTATTTTGATCATTTCTGAACCTTCATTTCCCACTTTTTATCTTTTGGTCTCCAACCATCATTGTGTCTCTCTCTTGTCTATCTTTTTGATGCTGTCAAAAGGGGGAGAAAGTTCCTTGAAAGGGGGAGAAAGTAAAAGTTTCTAAGGGAGAATGTTCTTTATGGGAGAAAGTTCAAAGGATGCATGGTCAAGGGAGTTATTGCAGTCAAGGGAGATATGTTTTGTCATCATCAAAAAGGGGAGATTGTTGGGTTGAGTGTGTTTTGGAACTTTCTAAAGTTGTATTTTAATGATATCCAATGAACATCACACATACCTTAATTTTGATGATGACATGCTGTGATCTTAATGATGACATACTGTGATATTGATGATGACATATTGTGATTTTAATGATGAGATATTATGATTTTAATGATGACATGTTGTGATTTTAATAATGACATATTGGATTTTGATGATGACATGTTTGATTTTGATGATGATATGTTGAACATGTTATACATTTTATACATATCACAATAATGCTTAAACAACATGTTTTTGATGTTTAATATCTCATATTTTAATGATAATATCTTGTACTAATGGTTTATGTGTTAAATTTTCAGGTTCACACATTTTTGTCTTGGTAGTGTCGACACTAGATCAAGTGAGGTCGACACTAGACCCTGTTTCCAGCAGATCATTTGCCTGACTGGGATAGCAGTCGACACTAGATCAAGTCAGGTCGACACTAGTCCCAGGCAGTGTCGACACAGTCCCAGGCAGTGTTGACACTAGATCAGGGCAGGTCGACACTAGACCCAGTTTCCAGCAGACCAGTTTGCCTAACTGGGAGAGCAGGTCGACACTAGATCAGGGCAGGTCGACACACTCCGGCTGAAACTGAAAAACGTGAATTTCTTTATATACGTGGCTGCTTGGGATTTAGGGGATTTGACCTAGGGTTCCGTGCCCATGCACCCCAAGGCACTTTATGGACATATGGGGCTATAAATACCCATGCTCCTTGAACCCCAAAGGCAAGAGAGCCCATACACTTCCAGAAGAAGCCTTTTGGCGGCCAAGGGGGTTTTCCATATCTGTCTCCATCTCTAGAAGTGCAAGCCATCCTTTCAAGAGGAAGGACAAGGGAATCAAAGGGAATCCCTGGAGAGAAGGTTGTTGTGCAAGGCAAGGGAGCAAATCCAACTGAAGAGGCTCAGGAGAAGAAGGATTTCTGGCATTTCAGATGCCATCAAAGCAGAGCACCGCCAATTGAGGAGAATCTCCATCGATTTCCATCAAGCTCCTCAATTGAAGTGTCTGCAAGGCCTCTTCATCGAAGAACACTCTTTCTACATCTATTTGCCTTATTTCTGAGTTTGTTCTTCCTTCTTCGTCAATGAGATTTGTGCATGAAGTTCTGCACAAATTTCTGTGTACGAACTATTTTGAATCAGATCATTGCTAGAGGATCTGATGTCTTTTGTGTTTGATCTAGCTTTTGTACTATGAGCCGTCGAGCTCTGGTTTGTGAGTCATCGCACTCACTGTGTGGTTTGAGCCGTCGCTCAATTTGGAGTCGTAGTACTCCGATTGTTGTTTGAGCCGTCGTGCTCAGTTTGGAGTCGTCGTGCTCCGGTGTGAGTTGTACTCAAGGTTTTGAGTAGTGTGGTCTCACTGTGTGAGGGGTGGACGTAGGAGTCACTGAAGGTGATTTCCGAACCATCTAAAAATCCTCTGTGCAATGGTTTGAATTGTGGTTTGACTTTGTATTTCGCTAGATGCATGCATAGGAATTTCGTTCACACTACTAATCGATTTGCTCACACACACTAATCACTCTCTAGATCAGTAAATTGTTTGGGTGAATTGATCTCTGATTCAAAGTACTTTTTATTGCTTAAGCTTCCGCGTTATTGGTGTTAGATCTATTCAACCCCCCTTCTAGATCTGATCTATCCACCCATCTGATCCCCAACAATATGCACATGGAAAGGTCCTTCCTTTTTGGTTATTGACAAAAAGGGTGAGAGTAAGTTTTAAACTTAGAATTTCTGTTTATTCTGTGCTTTGAATATTTCTCTTAGAAAATTTCCATAAGTTTTGTCATCACCAAATAGGAGAGATTGTTGAACCACTCCTTATTTTTGCCCTTATATTTTGGTGATAACAAACTCATGATTAATTAAATATCATAATATATTTAACATCATATTTTCATAATAAATATAAAATTATGGCACTATCACTTCATGATTTGCACTAGAAAGTCAAATCGATTGTTGTTCAATGCACATCGATTCTGACTAAGTGCCACATCGATTACTTTGCAAATACATCGATTATGGTTCAGTTGAACATCGACACTGTTGAACATCGATTTCAGTTCAACATCAATTTCACTTAAACATCACTCTGTTGAACATCGATTTTAATTCAACATCGATTTCATTAGAACATCGATTTTAGCTGAACACCGACTTCACTTAACATCGACTTCAGTTTAACATCGACTTCTTTTAAAACATCGATTTCACTCAACAATGATTTCAACTTAAACATCGACTCCAGTCAAACTTCAATTCATTCAATGATTACATTGGAACATCGATTGTCTTTCACATCGACTCTACTATACTTAAACATTGATTTCCTCTATATTTCAAATGTTTCAAAATGTCTATGGCACCCAATAAAAATTCAAATGCACTTCTTATGCTTAACATATTACTTCTCTGACTGAAGATCTTTTTGCTTGTCTGATAGGATCAATCTCTCCTCTTGCAACAAAGAAAGCACCTCCATTACATTTCTAGCTATCTGCAGGATGTACAGACATAAAGCAAAAAGAGTATGAGCCATCTGACAAAAGATTTCACGAGTCTAACTATCTTCTTTGCATTTAATGCCTGCAGGTCCACCACTACACAGAGACAACATCATGGACCTGCTGTTGGCATCCTTAGAAGTGCACACTAGTTGGAACATCCTCCTCTACTCCAAGTAGCCAGTAGCCACAACAAGTAAACCGTTAGACTCAAAGAAAGATGAAGAAGAAGAAGAAGAGAGCAACGGTCAGAAAGCTCCAACGGCTATCATTCAAAGCTGATCCATATAAAGGGAGAAGCAAAATGAAGAAAACAAAAAGAGAGCTTTTCTGAAGATCATTTTCATAGAGTGTACATGCTGTGAGAAGCCTCAACGCCACATACACTCAAAGAAGAGAGGAAGAGCTCGAGCCCATTCAAGCTAAAGCAGTCAAGCAGTCTTCTCTCTTCCTTCCTCATTCTCTCTCTATGCGTCTTTGTGTATTTGAGAGAGAGAGCTGGGGGTTTAGCCTAAGAAGAGTCTTGTCCTGTAAACTCTTTCTTTCTTAGGCTCAGTCTCGGATCAAGCATCTCATTGTGTATCTTGAGCTTGATCTAGGGGCTTCAGGTCCTTGCTTCTGTATTCAGAAGTGTTCCTCTTCTGTTGAGAAGGAAGATCACACTACTAGTTGGTGTGTCCGACTATGGGACTGCACACAGTGTTCCCCTTGGTTAGAAGGGAGAACCACACTGGGGTTTGTACCAGAGGTTGGCTTCTTGACCTATAAGAAAGTGGGCTGCCTTCTTGCCCAGGAAAAGAAGAAGACTAGCATGGGCTAGGTGTTGTATGTCCTTAAGGGGGACTGTACCCTTGGTTAGTGAAATCCCAAGAGTTTGTTTCGGGACTAGACGTAGGACTTCCATGTGGGAAGGAGGATAATTCTTGTGTCCTTTTGTGTGATTGTTTATTTTCTTCCTCCTACTGTAGACACGCCATTTTGGCAGCATGTCGAGTAAATTTCATGTTATACCACGATGCCTCAAAGTGGCTCTCTTCAATTAACCTCTTGAGTGAGTTTTCTATTTTTCTGGATTTGTTTAGGATTTTAAAGTTTTTTCTACGGGGTCTAAAGGCGTCTGTTGAAATTACTGATTCGCGTCTGACATAGTGGACGCCTTTTAGGATGTTTGATCTGCGGCGGGTCAAGCCGACACATATCACACTTCCTTTTTTGGCGCTTACTCTGTTTTGAATCGCGTCCTATAAAGCCGCTGCGATTAAGAGTTTCCATTTTCAAATTATGGTAAATTCCAAAATTGTGTTGGAAAGATTTTGTTGCTAAATAGAACTGCGTCCAACTTGTCCGATGCGTTTCTAACCTTCCGTTTTATAAAGATCGATTTCCCTCAAAGAACGATTCTGTTCAAATACACAGTGACTTTTTTCTGATGCTATTCGCTATTTCCATTTATTAATATTTGGAAAGAATCGTTTCAAACAGGAAGAGTTGGAAATGCAGCAGATTAAGCCGACGTGATTCTTAAAATCGCTATAATCGATGTTTGGAAAGGCAAATCAGAGCAATATGATCTTGAAAAGCACGGCAGCTTAGTCAGACGCTGTTCTATGAGATAGGCGTCCACTGTGTCCGACGCGATTTCAGTATTTTTCCCCCCTATAAATAGACCCCTGAGGCCACTGTTTTGAGTATAACCTAAGCACTACGGCGAAGCCCTGCCGCACCGGAGACTCGACTTCCGAACCAAGGAGGAGTATCCCCCATTCCAAGCTACTCCACGTGCTCATTCCTTGGAGTTCGGAGCCTCTGTCTTCTTCACGTGCATTGGAGCGAGGTGGGAGGCAACTTCTTCCTCCACTTCGCCCATTCCCAAGTAGCAGCTCACATTGCCATTTTCTCTCCTTTCTTTCATTTATTCTTATTCCTTTTTTTAGTGCATTTCGTCACACCATTTTCTCACACACATACACATCTTTTTTTCCATACCTACACATTTTTAAGGGTTTAACACCACCCCACGAGGTGTGTTAACGGCCATGTCACTATGTTTTCTTTCATTTCCTTTGAGTTTGGTGCTACACGCCCTAGTCTAATCCTCTTTCATTTGTTTTCTTGTTGCCTTTTCTTGCAAGGTAACCTATTGGAGCTAAATCTTCTTCGCTAGTCGGCCGGTGGAAGAAGTAGAAGTGAACCCACACACCACACTCTCGTGATCTTGGGTGAAGGTAAGTACCCATCTTCCTTTTCGCCTGTCTCCTTCGGTGCCCTCGTGTACCTAGCGATCACATCTCCTTTTTTTGTGCACACACGCACGGTTTTCTTTTCTTTCCCCTCGTACACTATCTCATCTCTCTTTTTTTAATCATCTCTTTGTGGGAGGTGTTTTGGAAAAAACACGTCTACAACTGCTACTCTTTATCTCCTCACACAACTACATTCACTAACTGAAGTTTTCAAGTGGTGATTTTGTTTCAATTTTTTAGATTACCTATTCCCCCCCCCCCTCTAGGTTAGCTTGCTGCCATAACAAGTGAGTTCAACAATCATCTTATCAGCACTGAAAAAATGAAGCCTAGGCGGTTCCTCAACGACCTTAAGCCACAATATCACACAGCTAGCGCCCCTTGATATTCAAACATATGTCGAGATGGTTAAGAAGGCTCAACTCCTAGAGCATGCTACTAACTTATTAATCGCATCTAAGGGAGGATTGTAGCAACCCGAATTTTAAAAATATAAACAAACAAGACAATTATTATAAGATGTGAGATATTGCAATGCAAGTAAACGAAAATTTATGTTTAGACACTAAACAGTAAATTGCAAGGAGTGATAAAGAATGTGGGTTAAAGCACGAATAATTGGGTTGGCCAACGCTAAACAAAGTCTTAAAATGAATATACCTGATAATGATAAAAGCCATTATCGCATGTGCAAACCAACTCGAAATCACACAAAAATTTAGGATGACAAACTAAATAATGAGATACAAATAATAGAGAAGAAATTGAAGTAAAACAAACACATTTGAGTTAATAAAACTGTAAACTTCGACTTAAGACGATAAAACCTGATAACATCAGAAACTCTTTATCACATGTAACTAACTGATGTGAAATAGATGTTTGAGGTCCAATCATGTTTATTGGGCTCAATAGGAAGTCAAACAAGAAATTAATATTTAAAATTTGTGATAACCCAATAACCACCCTTAAAGTGGATTAATAAGCATAAAAGTTTGTCAATAGGTCATGGTATGAGTTTAAACCCTAGCCCAATGGGGAGCACGAATTTACTTCCACTTACCCTCTTAATTCGCGTGGATTAGAAGGAAATAGCCATAGAAATGAGCTCTAATCATGGTAGGACTCCTACCCTCAAAATTGGGAAACTTAACTCATTTTTGCACAACCCTACCCTTATAAATACATCATAAACCCTCCATGGCTGCCCCCAACCTTCTCCCAACCTTGCTAGACGTGGGTGGATTGGCTAGAAGCAAGAAGAGGAGCTCTAGAGCAAAGATTTGGGTGTTCTTCATCGAAAAATGTGTTCTTCATCTGTGAGGCCCCCGAATCTTGTGCATTTAATAATGTTTATTTGGAGCATATTACAAATATTTACTCATTTATGTGCATGCGTATAAATATATGTTATCCCTGTGTGTATTTATATTTATTCATTTCTATGCATAATGTATTTAAATAATATAGTGTATGTTGTATTTAAGTAATGATGTGCATGTTTTAGGGTAATACTTTCTCTCTCTAGCTTTCTAGAGAGAAGCTCTCGGTTTTTTCTGCGTGTGGATTCTTGGCGTCTTTCCCTTGTCTGTCGGAGCCTGTGGGTTGCCGGCAGGTACTGTTAGTTATGGATGTCCTCAAGCCATCATAACTTGTGCAATCTTGTTCTTTGATAATAATAATAAGGCTTTTATATTCATTCTGTGTAATTCGTTTAACGTTTCATTATGAAGTCCATGAATATGCGCAATGGATATTATTATGATGAGATCATAACAATGAGATTAATATCCTTTAAACGTATATTCTTAATTATTCCTAGACGGAGGATATCCGAGAAGGACATCGGATATTCGGTTAGACTAGTACAGGTTGCACCTGCTCATATGATGAGGGTGGCTGGTCTCATAGTCACTTGTGTGGGGACACTAAGGTGAATCTGTAGGTGCTCATTAGAGAATGAGTTCACTGAACTGATCCGTTATGAATCGCTGGATGGTAATGTTACCTAACTGTCAACCAGTTAGATTCATTGTCACAGTGGCGTGATTGGTCCTTAGAGCTGAGACACCAAGGACACCTTGTTGGTGGACTTTTGGATTTTGACCTTGACTTATAGATCTCTAGCCATGAGGTCTTAATCAGTTAAGTGATCGGATCTAGCGGAATACCTTCGAAGGTGATTGTGTGGTCAATATGGGATCGCTCGCTCTCGGTAATAGGAGAGTGAATGCTCTACGGAAGGATGCCTGATAGTCCCTAGCCAGGGCAAGACTACTTATCAGAAAAGGAGTTTTCTGATATTGTTATGCGGCATCTAAACTAAGTGAGTACACACATTAGGGTTTGACAGTTGACCATACCCTAAGTGCACTCGGGAGCATTGTACGAGCGAAGGATTAAAGTCACGTGGTAACTGATGATACAAAAGGTTCCTTGAATGGGTTGCTGAACCCCAATGCTTTCCAGGATCAAGTGGTGTTGCTTGGCACCCAACTTGATTGGAAGCCCGGTCAATTATCGTGAGACGATAATTGATTGTGTAATTAATTAATATGAGATGTTAATTAATTACCATAAGTCAATAAAGAGTTATTGAGCTTAATGGGCTGAAAACTGGACTAGCAGTTGGGCCTAGAGGTCACACGCATAAGAGTTCCGAGCAGATTGGGCAAGGTGTACTTTATAGACAATGACTGGGTTTTTGTGAAAAACCGCGGTGTCTATAAATATACGCTGAGAGTTAAACCCTGGGCCAAGCTCCAGGCTTAACCCTGGCCGCCCCCCTCTCTCTCTCCCAGGGTGCCCCCCACCCTCTCTCTCCTCTCTTCAGCACATGGTGGAGCTAAGATCCGGGAGACGCGTGGAGAACGAGGAGATCTCGTCTGCATTCGGAGCTCGCGTGGATACGTCTAGAGGCCGAACACTTGAACGGCTTGAAGCACCGGCGCCTCCTGCGCCACCTCCTCCCCGGATTCGGGAGTTACGCAACCCCGCAAAGGTAAAGATGAGATCTGCCTGTGCGTGGTTTACCGATTTAGTTCGATTCCGACGGCCGGCAACGATATCTACCTGAGGGATTCACGTTTCCGCTGCGCTCTATACGAAATCCTAACAGGTACCCTGTGTCTGCTTCTGATGGATGATGCCGTCTCTCATGGTGCGGAGGGCATGTCCTTTGCAAGTGCCTTGGCTACATCCCTGTGTCCATCGAAAATTGACCTCGCCATGAAAGCTCCTGCATTTACTGATGATGGCTTGCCTGCAGTTTATTTCACCAAGGAAGAGATCCAAAAGTCTGAGCAACCTTTGAGGCTGGCTATCATTGCTAAATGCTCCTACGGTAGGCCTTCTATCCTAGATATAAAAAGCTGCCTTTCACAGAGGTTGGCTCTTAAGGGTGACTGCATCATTAGTTCTTTGAACCCGAGGCATCTCCTGTTTCGATTTTTTGATGAGGAGGATTTCTTGATGGTGCTTGTCCGGAAAAACCTGTACCTTAAGGGGTACCACTTTCGGTTCTTTTGTTGGTCTGTGGACTTTGACTTCTTTGCTGATCCAACTCTAATTCCCATCTGGGTGGGCTTCCCTAACCTCCCAGTCAATCTTTATAATGAAGACTATCTCAGAAGCATTGCGGGTAACTTTGGGGAGGTGCTTCATATTCATGATTCAACTTTGGCTTGGACTCAAACAGCTGAAGCTCTTGTTTGTGTTGATGTGGACATTTCTAGGCCGCTTTCTGATCATATATGAATTGGCCATGGTGAGAAGGGTTTCTAGCAGGTTGTTAACTTTCACAATGTGCCGCCTATTTGTAGTTTCTGTCAAAGATTGGGTCACTCTCAGGATAATTGTAAGAAAAAGTTCAGGGAGAAGGTCCAACCTCTGCAACATGTCTCTGCTTCTACAGTGCTTGCCCCTCAAAATGCTGATGATAAGGAGTGGCGTGTGGTTAAACGCAAGGGTGTTCATGCTAAGGATAATCTTCTGAAGCAGACGGCCTCCACAGTTCCAGTTTCTAATGTTTTTGATCGGTTATTAGATGATGTTGGTGCTTTTGATGATACTTCCAAGGGTCCTAGAGATTCACATGTCAATATCGATGAGCATGTTCCTGGGGTCTTTATTGTCCAGAGTAATCCTCTGCAAGTTTCGTCACTTCTAGTGAGCCCTCGTGTTGAGTTGCCAGCTCCTGTCAGTTTGCATGATGGCCACATGGACGTGCATGGTTCTGTTCACGTTCAGATGCCTCCGTCTGAGGTTTTGTCTGGTCATGGTCCTGGGTTTATTCCGGTTGTCCTGCCGGAGGGGGTACCGGAGGCGTTGCCAGCTGTTGTATCCCCGGAGAAATCAACACTTCCTAAAGAGGTGCATGGTAACGATCTTCGGATTCGAGGGCAAATATTCTACAGAAGTCGCAGGGTAAGTCTCACAATTCTAAGTGCAACCTGATCACGGTGGTTCCTTCTATTGACCGTATTTCTAGTGTCTCGTGGGCTTCTGCTTCAACTCTTGCTATTTCTGAGAATATTCTTATGGCAACTGTGAAACTCTCAAAAGATGGCGTGTTGGCCCCTCAGTTGGGCGTGTGTACGAGGTCCAAAGCCAAAGCATCGGAAGGTCCTCTGGGTATCATTCCTCATGAATCTTTCAGCTTTATTCTAGAACATTAGAGGCATTTCCAATTTAGCCTCTAAGAGATCTCTTAAGCGCCTCATTAAGGTTAACCAGTTGAAGGTTATTGCTATCTTTGAGCCTAAAGTTGCTTTCTCTAGAGCTGCTGCTTTATGTCGTTATTTTACAATGGATGGCTATGTTGGCAATGCTGGGGAGGAGTCCAAGATTTGGCTAATGTGGTCCAGTATGGTCTCTCTCACGGTTACTGGTAGCTCTGACCAGCTCATTATTTCTAACATCATGAATGGTGACTAGCCTGTGTGCATGGTAACTGATGTATATGTTGCATGCAACGTGAACCTTCGTCGTGTTCTTTTTGACAACCTCCTGGTTCTGGGAAATAATGTTTCTATGCCCTGGCTCGTAGGGGGCGACTTCAATTGTGTCCAACATTTCTGAAAAGAAGGGTGGCGCTCTTCCTAACTACACTGTTATACTTGATTTTAATTCTTCTCTTCGGCTGCTAGTCTCTTGGATGCCGGTTACATGGGTCAACATTTCGCCTGGTCGAACAATAGGTTGGCCCTACTGCTGTTAAGGCTAGGTTGGATAGGATTTTTATTAATCTTCAGTGGCAGTCTGCTTTCCCTGGCTTATGTGTTAAGCACCTTTCCAGAGGGCCTTCTGACCATGCCCCTTTGCTTATGAATTTTACAAGTCATTCTAGTATGGCCTCCAAGTTCATATTCCAGAAGATGTGAGTCACCCATGAATCCTTCATTCAAAATGTTTCTGATGTTTGGAATAATACTGATGCCACGTTTCCTAACTTGTTTGATAACTTGCAAGTTAAGCTTAGAGTGACTAAGCAGATGTTGCGATCCTGGAATAAAAATGTTTTCGGTAAGGTGGAGGAGGTAGTCCTTCATGCTGAAAGTCAGGTGGCGGCCAGGCAAATCCAGTTTGATCATGATCCTTCTGTTGTGAATAGAGCGACTCTCAATGCTGCTAATGCGAGCCTCTAGCGCACTCTGAACTGTCATGAGATATTCTGGGCTCAAAAGGCTAGATTGAACTGGCTAAACGATGGGGATAAGAATACATCTTTCTACCATGCTATGGTGCAGGCAATAGGAGGAGAAGTTATATTCATCGGCTCATAGTTGATGGTGTTTGGTGTGAGGATCAACAATTATTATCTCATGAGGTGGGAAAATTCTTTCTTCAGCTTCTTACTTCTGAACCTCTCGTTGTGCAACTCCTTGCTACAGTCTATCCTTCCCTTATCCATTATGATCATAATGAGGTGTTAACTTCTATTCCCACTGATGAAGCGGTAAAGCAGGCCGTGTGGTCTATTAATGGTGAAGGTGCACTGGGTCCTGATGGCTTCTCGGGCTGTTTCTTTAAAACTTGTTGGGCCATCATTCAGCTGATGTTATTGCTGCTGTTAGAGGTTTCTTTATGGGGTCCCTTTACCAAGAGGTGTCAGCTCATCCCTCATTGCTATTATCCCTAAGGTTCCACATCCATCCCTTCGGGGATTTCAGACCCATAAGCTTGTGTAACTTCTGCTTTAAAATCATCTCCAAAATTATCTGTACTCATCTCACTAATATCTTACCTTTCATTATTTCTGAGGAGCAGAGTGCTTTTGTCAAAGGTAGAAATTTGTTGATAATATTCACCTCTCCAATCAGCTTATTCAGGATCTTGGTAGGAAGACTCGTGGTCACAATGTCATTCTCAAGTTAGATATGATGAAGGCATACGATAGAGTTGAATGGGATTTCTTGTTTGCAGCTCTTCGCCAGTTTGGTTTCTCTAACAAATTTATTTCCTATATTGGCATGTTGGTTTCCAATTGTTGGTTTTCCATTATCTTCAATGGAACCTCGGTTGGGTATTTTAATTCTTCTAGAGGTTTGCAACAAGGTGACCCTTTAGCTCCAGCCCTTTTTATCATCATGGAAGAGGCTCTTAGTAGGGGTTAAAGCATATCCAATCTTCTATTCCTCTTATTCCTTTGCGGGTCCCAGGAACTGCCCGCCTGTCTCACACTTGCTTTTTGCAGATGACACATTGATTTTTAGCAATGGTCAAAGATCTAATATCCTGTAGTTGCTGAGCTTCTTGCGTAGCTATGAGCACTGCTCTGGGTAGAAAATTAATGTGGGTAAGAATAGCTTCATCTTATCTCCTAAGGCTCCTCTTTTTTTGGCTAAAAAGATCTCTACCATCATGGGTTTTCACTAGCAGAAGGGTGCATTTCGCTATCTTGGGGTCCCCATCAGGTGTGGAAGAACAAGAGTTGCTGATTATAAGTTCCTCATCGATAGGTAAATGTTAAGATGATTTCGTGGAAATCTAAATTTCTATCTCAGGCCGGCAGGGCTACCCTTATTAATTCAGTTCTTAGTGCCATCCCTATGTACCTTGTTGCTGCTACCTCCATCCCTAAAATAGTGGTCAACCACATTGAGAAGTCTTGTGCTAATTTCTTTTGGAATGGAACTGATGGTACTCGTCGGAGGCATTGGATTTCCTGGGACATTATCCACCGTCCTATTTCTTAAGGAGGGCTTAACATTAAGAGTCTTTGCACCTTCAACTTGCTTTGGCAACAAAGCAATTATGGAATATTTATTATGGCTCCTCCATGTGGGCTAGATACGCAAGAATCAGATTTAAGGTTGAGGGTGGAGAGCCTTTTTCAAACTCCATTCCTCATGGCATGCCTAGAGCGGTTTTCACTGTTGCTCAACAAACTATTTTTAGCAATTTCAGATGGATTATTGGTGATGGTAGGAGGGTGGACTTTCTGAGCATGTCTGGATTGGGCAAGCCCCGCTAAGCGTATGTTGTCCACTCCTTATACTGGACCTGCTATTACTGTTCGTGAGGTTTTTGAAAACGCTGATCATCTAATTTGCTACCTAATTCTCAGCGCCAATATTCTTTAGGATATTAAGCTTCTTGATCAGGAAGACTACTGCGTGTGGACTGCTTCTCCTAGTGGTTCCTTCACAACTTCTTCTACTTATAATATTCTTTCTCTGCATGGGGTGGAAAGGAAGCCCTTGGTTCGCTTGTGGTATCACACTTTCTATAAGCATGCCTCCTTTTTCTGTTGGAAGCTTTTATATCGAGCTATTCCTGTGGATTTTTGTATCTCTGATCAGGGTGTTGCTATTGTCTCCCAATGTTCTTGTTGTACCATCCCTTGCTCTGAAGACTTGAACCACTGTTCATCTGGCGCGTAGCCTGTGGAGGTGGGTTTCCCCCATCATCGATATTAACATGTCAAGCTATGCCAACATAACGGCCCGCCTTGGCAGATCTTGCGCCATTGCAATCCTTCCGCCTTCGGGCTTTACCTCCATATACTCCTCCATGTTAGTTATCTGGGAAGTCTGGCATGCTCATTGTCTCATGAGGTTTGAGGGTAAGCGGCCTTCTGTTAATCGTATTGTTCATAATATTCTATACATGGTCACTTCGTCGCTTAAGATGTAGGTTTTTAAGAGCCGCTCTTCTGATAAGTACCTCAAGGATCTCTAGTCTTTTGGTTTATTTCCTACAATCAAAGAGAGGTCTTTCAAGTTTGTCAGGTGGATCCCGCCCGACACTGGTTTAGTTCTTAATGTTGATGGGGCTAGTAAGGGAACCCGGGTATCTATGGGGAGGTGGGTGTATCAGGGGTAGTTCTGGCAATCTCCTGTTTGCTTTTGCTCACTATTATGGTTTTGGTGGTAGCTTGGTGGCTGAGGTGCGCGCCCTGTGCGATGGCCTTTGCCTGGCATCTGAATATGGTTTCCCGCTGTCCTTGATCTGCTCAGATTCGGTCACTCTTGTCAACTCCATTATTTCCAACAAATCTCCTACTTAGGATTGCCTGCGCTGGTGGCATGTAGCTTGCTCTTACATTCATACTTCTCATGTCAAGGTGGTTCACACTTATCGACAAGCGAATCAGGTTGTCGATGCTTTGGCTAATGTTGGTTGTAAGATTGTTAGTAATCAAATTTTCTTTTCTTCGTCTTCTTTACCTCGAGATGTATTAGTCCTCTCACTCTGGACCGGTCTAGAATTCCTAATTTCAGGCTAGATTAGCTGGGGTATGCCCATGTGCTCTTGTACTATATTAATCTTTATAATAGTTTTGGCCAGGTTGCCCTCACTGGTAGAGTGAGAACATTCTCCCCTCTGGGGGAGGGTGCACTCTCCTAGTTTGAGGCCCTGAGGACCACTTTTACCAAAAAAAAAAAAGTAATGATGTGCATGTGATAGGTAAGTATTATATATATATATATATATATATATATATATATATGTATATATCTTGTAAGTGCACGTAAGATTATTTTGTATGTGTATATATTTAAATGTGCATGCATTATCTAACTATCGATGTACATGTTGTACTTATTTAAAGCCATGCATGTGTATGTAATTATGTTGTGTACATGTATATATGTATATGTTTGACTTTGTGTATATGATATTACCTGTTTCAATAACCATTAAACTATTTATGATGTATTGATACATCAGTTTGGATGTGTATTTGTTTCCTGGTCAAATTGCAGGTTGGCGGCTAGAGTCAGGCTGCTGACTACATGGCCAGGTTGGCGTCTAGATCGATGGATGCCAACCATTTTGTTGGCGGCACAGGATGTGGACGCCTACTTCTCCAGCTGTGTGCGTTTCTAGATCTGAAAACGGTAGTAGTTTTGACGTGTTCTTGTTTAGGAAACCTTCCCAATGGCAGGATAACCTACCCCTAATGCGTACCCGCCCCTTTAGGTTCAATAAAAGTACCCCCTTTAGATGGATTACGTTCTTTTTGGATCTCTTGAGAAACCCTAGAAAATCTGTGCGAAAACTGAAGTTAGGAGGCTTGGATCCGACATTGTGGTGCGTCTTTCGGCGATCTTCTTTGACAGGGAGCTGCACCTTGGATAGAGGTATCATCCCCGACTCCGGAGTGCGGCCTACATTGACGGGAGGACCAGATCTCAGCGAATTTAGAGCACTTTCTTGGCAGTGACCGGGGAGGGCTTCTTCGACCCAATCACACCTCATTAGATTTATTTAAAGGCAAGTAGCTTATTGATTCAATCCATAAACTTGTCTTCTAGGGTTTATACATTATTATAGATTTTTATATCGCGTCCTGGACCCCTCAATTCACCTGTTTCTATGTTAGGTCTACACTGAGTGTAGACAGGAGGTAGACGGCCAATAGGCTACCGTCTAGTTCTTGTGTAGACGGCAACAGATCCTGCCATTAACACCTTCTGACGGCAAGGACCTGGCTGCCTAGTTCAATTGTCTTCTGTAGAAATGTGTAAATCCTTGTACTGTGATATTCACTGGTTTGTGCATGCTATGAAAGTCAGGGTTTGTCAAGTATGGTATGTAGGTTATATCATGAGGATCTACCAATTTTCTGAACATGATATTAAGTAGAACGATTTCTACTATTAGAGAATAAGTGTGTTTTGACGGTGGTTTATTCTGATTAAATGGTTCTGTTGCATGTTACGGATCAAGAAGATTATCATGAACTTAAAATGACCGTTCTCATGTTTTGAACCTATTAGGACCGACTGCGTACTGTCTACCATGCTTAACCAAATATTCTTGCTAAATCGCATATGACCTGTGTTATTTATTAAAAATTGTTTTAATGCTCCAAAATTGTGAAAGATTAGAGATATGTTCCCTGTACTGCATGTGAACCGTGGTTAAAAATTGGTAGGATTCTAAGTACTGTGCAAAATGTTATTAGTTTCTGAATCTTTCTACATTATGATATGATAGATTTAAATGCAAAATAATTATATATGTTGTGTTATTGTTTCATAAAATTTTAATGAAGTTAAAACCACTATATGCATGTTTTATATCTGTTACAATGTATGGTTCACTATCTACCATGTTCAAATTGAAATATCTTGTAAATTTCCTAAAATCTATGTTTAATATTAAAAATAGTTTTACTGCTCCGAATTTTATGAAAAATTTGTGATGTGTTTTGTGATACATACTTACCATGTGGTTAAATTTTCAGTCTGTTTTGATCACGGTAGAATGATTATGAATTTTAGAAGGTTTCTATACCATAAATTGAATTAAGTCTCAACCAAGTTTAAAAGTGTGAATGGCATCATGATTAAGTTCCTGTGAATTATTGTTTATAATTGACTGGAGAACCTGAATGTGTTAAATTTATGTTCCATAATATATGTGTGTGCATGTCCATGGAAAGTGAGGGAATAAAGAGCATGTGTGTGTGAAGCATGTAAAGATGACAAGATAAATAAATGTGCCCATAAGACACTTCCACCCTAGATGCTTGGAGTTGTACTGTAGTAGTGCACCTACGGGAAAGCTCAAACATGTTATGTGATACCCTGGACAAGGTTTTTGATAAATTGTGATACCCTAGACAAGGGTCTTGTTAAACCATGATACCCGTGGCAAGGGTCTTGAAAATCCTGGAGGTGGACAAGTACCACTGGTAATGGTGGAGAGGGCTTCTCCCAGTTTCTACAGGAACTAAGACTTGATCACTATGGCCGGTGATTAAGTACATGAATGTGAATGTGTATGTGCTATATGATCGTCTAATGGTGGTTTGGGCTGTGTCTTGGCATTGTGTAAAAAATTGAACATAAGTATAACGTGAAAAATGACGTGATTATGACACAAGGTATGTGCAAGATATATGTGAATGTGGCACATGACATGTGCAAAGTGAAATGATAAGAAATACGTGAATATGAAAGTAAATGCTTGTGTGCATGTTATGAGAAAATAATGTGCGTGGTAATATGAGTTAGATTAATTGTAATTACACTTTTAGTATCATGTTGTGTAGCTTAATGTGACCCCTATGCAAGTGTCATGTGAATGTGATAAATTTTGTATAAAAACCGCAAGCTAGATGTATAGTAAAGTGTTATAATTACATGTGAAGTGAGTTAGAAATCATGCTAGGAGTGCTACCTATCTTGTACATGTTTCAATGATTAGATTTGTAGAACTGCACAATGATTTGAATAAAGTATGAAAGCATGTGATTGTATGTTTGTACTTATGTAAATGATACCATGTTATTAGTAATCATGTTTAGATTATTATTTTACATGCGTTAGAATAGTTGTTTAATGCGATTCCATGTATGACTTAATTGCTGAATTTTAATGGTGTTAAATTGTTAGAAAGCATGTGTGATAGGTATATAGTTTGAATTTTAAGTTACCTGCTGAGTCTATTGTGTAGACTCACCCTTGCTAAACATTTCAGGAGAAGCTGAGGTGATAGCAAGATCCGACAAGGAGCGTGAAGAATAATTGAAGACTTGTAATTTATTTTCCAGTATGTAATTTGTAATTTGAACTTGAATATGTAATTGGAACTGGCTACATGTTAATGTTTATTATGTTATGTCATTTTCTTTCTTGGACTATATGGACTGTGGAATGTGGTTGATAAAGTTGATGGAATAAGAATTGTTTACTTTACGTTGTAATATTGTTCTCTATTTATGTATATCTCAGCCCATATGTTACTTGTTGGGGTTTTCTCCCCTATAGTGGCTTGCTCTCATCCGATGTGGGTTGGTATAACCGTACCGGGTGAAAGTGGGTCATTACATCATCTCCTTTGCAAGCGACATTCAAAAGGTAGATAATCTTGGACCAAACTCTAATTAAACTTATTCATAGATACCTCCACATGTCCCAAACATGTTAAAAAAGTTTTCTCCAATTTATATAATGCATACACGTCGAATTAAAGCCTCAAAGTTTCAATTTTCGTGTTCATACGAGTTACATGTTCTTGCTATTGTATCTCTTAAACCCCTTATCTAAAATTCATGAAACTTTGACTGAAGATTATTCAACATGTTAGGAAGGATTTATTTAAATAAAATATATATAGTCCTTCTACGTCAGGTTTAGAACAAGTTTTATGTTCAGAGGTTTTCAAAAAATATATTAGATCATTGTTTTTCAAAAGCAATAAGCAAATCACGTTTTGCAGAAAATCTGATCTATATTGGGCGCACAGAACCCCCTTTTCTTTCCACATAGTCCCGGTGCAATGCGCCGCGAGCCCCTTCTAGCGATCCATTGGCTGTCCCATTTGCATTGGCGCATTGCACCGCGATTTGTTACTATCCAATTTTTTTATTCTTTTTCTGTTGTCTTTTGCACATAAACCCCTGACCTCTAGTTATGTTGTGGAACTGGCCGACCAACAATGTTATTAAGCCCTATTTAAGTTCTGTTTAGCCTAATTAAGTATTGTTTAAGTCTGTTCATTTTTAATTAAGTTAGATTAAGGTTGATTAAGTTTTTTTTAAGTCTATTTAACTTTAATTAATCTTATTAAACCTAATTAAGCTATGTTTAAGTATGATTAAGTTAGATTAAATCTATTTAAAGTCTGATTAAGCTTGATTAAGTGTTATTAAGACCTAATTTAGTCTGGTTAAGCTCCAATTATGCTTCATTAAGTTTTATTAAGCTTGAATAAGTCCTAATTAAGTTAATTAAGCTTGATTAAGTCTTATTAAGTTTGTTTAATTCCTAATTAACTTTAATTAAGTCTTGTTAAACCATAATTAATCTTGATTAAGTTCAATTAAGCTTGATTAAGTTCTATTAAGTTTTATTAAGCATGATTTTCATTTTCTAGCAATATAAATTTTGTTTAACCCATTTGTAAAGACGTTAATAACTTGAAATCTTATTCTAATATTCTTAATGATAGGATCATGTCTCTATTACCATATGATTGATCTTATTCATCATCTTATGCTCAGTGTATGGTTAAAATGATAACTTAAACTTGAATGAAAATTGGCTTGGTGATAATTGCATGTAGAGAACCTTACCTTAACCATGCATAGATTTTAATTTATTCTACATGTTACATAATGGTCTTGCTTTATTTGGAGTTCCTTGATTTTAAACTTGTCTTATTAGTTACTTCCCATGTTTGTCATAATTCCTTGCTATTATATATCACACTTGATTTGTCATGTTTTCGATACACGTTACACTTGTACACTTGCACAAGTTAGGCAACCCCTTCTTAACAAATTAGAACCTCTCTGTTTGTAGCAACCTGAATTTCTTTGAAAAAAATAATTTAATAATATCAAAAAATAAAATAAATTAGAAAATGCAAAGGAAAAGGAATTAATTAAAACCCATTAAATGAAAAGAAGTAATGGGCTTTGTTAAATGGACCGTCTAAAATTTACTGGGCAAAAATAGGAATTTTTAAAAGAGGATAATAGGAAAATACCCTAAATTCGTAACTTAAATATTACCTAAATAGAAAAGGGATATTAAAACATTAAAATAAGTAATTTGAGTTGGAATTGGACTCCTAACCCAACCCTAATAGGTTGGCCACGAATTTGCAACCCAACCTAACCCAATTAGGAGTTGGAAGGCTTGGAAGGAGTATAGAAATAGGAAATCTCAGAATTTAATAGGAATTAGAGTTCTATTAGGAAATAGAAACCCAACAAGCATAAATACTCTCTAAACTCTCCATGGCAGACCCTAACACGTTGTTGGGGCTTGCTGGACGAGGAGAGGAGGCCAAGGAGGAGAGAAATTTGACGGGAGAAGGCTGGATTAAGCTTCAACCCAAGTTCTTCAAGTTCTAACCCTAGAAGATCAAATGAGTCAAAGGTAGACATTCTCATGAGGAAA